>CATIWO010255878.1:0-18183 GCA_949673435.1 Macaranga tanarius | reverse complement strand
AAAAAGAAAAGCATATTAAGGAAAGCTAAAATCTTTTTGTGTGTATATATGATGTTGGCTTTAGTTTTATGCTTAATTCATTGGTTAAAGTTTGGATTTTTAATTTGGAATCTTTATATTAGCAGGTGACATTCGACTTGCCTGCATTACCAAGCATTGAACTTTGTCCATATACATTTACTTTCAGTTCCACCAGCTTCTACACCTCCAGTTCCACCAGCTTCTACACCTCCAGCTCCACCAACTTCTGCACCTCCAGATCAAGCTACAAGTCTTGATCGTATTGACTAGATTACTTATATTATATGAAAAACTTACCATTTGTAGTTTTTTTTATTATTATTATTACTTATGTATTGTAGGTTTTTTTTTAATTATGAATAATATACTGAATTATGTTCCTTTTACATTGAAATATATTTTAATATGTTTTTTGCACATTTATTATTGTATTTGCAATTTTTATATTATTAGCTTATCATTCTGAAATTAATAAAAAAATTATATATATATTATTAGCGACGGAAATAAGCAATCCGTCGCTAAATTAGCGACGGAAATAAACAATCCGTCGCTAAATTAGCGACGGAAATAGACAATCCGTCGCTATTTTGGCTATTGAAAAATGGTACATTTGCTAGATCCAGCGATGGAAAATTGCTTTCCGTCGCTAATTTTAGCGACGAAAAGCCATTTTCCGTCGCTAATATTAGCGATGGAAAGCCATTTTCCGTCGGTAAAGTTTAGTGACGAGCAATATAACGATGGAAAATTTTCCGTCGTTATTCCGTCGCTAAGTCATTTAGCGACGGAAAATTCTATTTTAGCGAAGGAAAAATTTGTCGCTAAATCGGCTGTTTTTTGTTGTGCTATATGACCCAGCAATTTCCCTGAAGCAACCCTAAACATACACTTTCAGCCCTATTCAGGAACTTGTCTAGAGCTTCAAAGTGCCCTTCTCTGGTTGGAGACTTAACCATTATATCATCTATATATACTTCAATCTCTTTATGGATCACGTCATGTAGCAGTGTTGTGGCCATCCGTTGGTATGTTTTCCCATCATTTTTTAGCCCAAACGGCATCACGAGGTAATAATAAATCCCCCATTCGATGATGAATGAGGTTTTTAGTTTGTCTACCTCAGCCATGTTGATCAGATTGTATTTAAAAAATCCATCTATAAAGGAATACATTGCACTCGAAGCTACACTATCTATCAGCGTGTCAATATGAGGCAAGGGAAAATCATCTTTCGGATAGGCCTTATTTAAGTCCCGATAATTAACATACATTCTCACTCTTCCGTCTTTCTTTAGTACCGGTACAATATTAGCTAGCCATTTCATGTAGTCAACTACTTCAAGGAATCCCACCTTCCACTGCTTTTCAACTTCTTCCTTAATCGGGAGTGCCCATTCTGGTCTCGACCTTCTTCTTTTCTGTTTGACCAATGCGATATGAGGGTATATAGGGATCTCATGTTCTACGATCTCATGATTTATTCCTGGTATATCCTCATAGCCCCAAGCGAATACTTCCTGTCTTTTTATTAAAATTTCTTTCATTTTTTCACTCTCATCAGGAGTAATATCAGAAGCAATTAATATGTTTTTGGGATTTTCAATTGTACTTAAATTAAATATTTCAGTTTACACAGAATTAATGTCAAATATATGCATGTAATGATCATCACAATTAGAATAACTATTAGGTAAGACATTATACAAGTAAGCAAAGTCAGATTTTATTGCATTAATCTTAGAAAAGAATAAATCATCAGCTTCAAAAAGTTCAGCAAGGGAAACATCAAAATCATCATAAAAGGTGTCAACAAAGGAAATCTGAACAAAGGTCTCTAAGTCTACAGCAGCATTCTTACTCTGACCAGCATCTCCTACAATAGCCTCCACACCCTCTGTAGCAATCCCCTTTCCTTTGGAGTTCTTTTTAGTAATAGCATCCTTCTTGCCCCCAGTGAGTTCCGTGGCAATAGTAGCAGCTTTCTTATCTACTATCAGTTCTTCCAGTACTGGCTCGTTCATGTTCTTCTTGCCCAGATAGTCCATAAAAATTTCAAACCCAAGGACCTTCTTCCTATCCAGAAGCAGAGACTCAGGCTCACCTTCGTAGGGACTGTAATTTCCCTCCCGTACAAATCTTTCCCAGAGAGTCCATTTTCCTTTACTGTCGGACCCATCTTTCTCTCCGTGATAGCCGAGTCTATGCCTCAGGATCTGCAACTTAGCTT
Organism: Macaranga tanarius; assembly: GCA_949673435.1. Classification (NCBI taxonomy): domain Eukaryota; kingdom Viridiplantae; phylum Streptophyta; class Magnoliopsida; order Malpighiales; family Euphorbiaceae; genus Macaranga; species Macaranga tanarius. The sequence goes on along the minus strand of CATIWO010255878.1, from coordinate 15,932 downwards.
CCATAAATTTTGGTGGTCCAGTCTGATTCATTTCCAATCCCAGCCCAGGCAGGAAGTTAATCCCTTTCATCATATTTAGCACTTTTTCCTCTATAGAATCTTCATAAGTCATGCAAACTTCAAACCCCAGATTTAAAGGGATTTCCTTAGGAGCCAATTTTAGAGCTGCGATGGCCGCTTCAATTTCAGCTGCGATAGTGACCACCTTCCCCTCACGTGGAAACTTGATCTTCTGATGGAGAGTGGAAGGAACTCCTCCTAGGGGATGGAACTAAGGTCTTCACAATAGTACGGTAAAAGTGACCGGGACATCAATTACATGGAGAATGACCTAAGCTTCAATGGGCTCAGTCTTGACCAGAGCTCTGAATGTGCCTTCTACTGATCTTTTGGTGTCATCTTAATTATCACGTCAATAGGCTATAGATTAGCAGCAGTCAAACCAAGCCTTGATAGTATCTTCAAGGACCAGACATTTATGGCTAATCCATTGTCAACCATCACGCAGCAGGTCATCTTCCCCCTTATTTTGGCCTTGATGAATAGTGCCCGATAATAATCTCTCCCCTCTAATGGTAGATCCTCATTAGTGAAAATAATTGCTCCCTCAGGCTTTTGCATTAAGAAACTCACCAACTGCTCAGGGGTTGTGCCGGTGGAAACTTTTCTCTCATATAGAACTTGGACCATGGCATCCCGATGAATCTTAGATTGCATTAAAAGCTCCCAGATACTGGATACCGTCTTCCCAGGTAGTTCTTTCTTTGGGTCTTATTTTTTTCAATTTCAGGCTCGGCCTTAGCTTCATTTTTCTCAATTGGTTCTTCTTTTTTCTTCTCTTTCTTTTGCTTGGTTGATGCTACATATTCAACCTCTCATTATCTTTCACCTTCCCACACATCAATCTCTTCTTTAGCTTCCTCATCATCAGAAGATCAGATATCCACCATATTTACAGACAGACCCCTCTTATGGATGGTTTCAAGTTGGGTGAGTCAGGTAGGTTCAAGGTCGATGAAAGAGTTTAGCACTTGTTCTTCAATCAAACTAGTGCTAATCATCAGAACTCATTGATTTGGAGGTGGGGTGTTTCGGTAATTTGGCAGAGGGTTTGTTTGGGTATTTAGCTTTTTAGTTTCTAGGTCAACTAGCTTTTTGGAGTCAATGAGGTCTTGAATTTCATGTTTAAGGTGGGTGCATTGGTCAGTGTCGTGACCAATGACTTAGTGGTATTTGCAATAGGGCTTTGGGTTGGCATTGGGAAGTGAGGTCTTTAGTGGTAAATATTGAAGGAGTCTATTCTCAATGAGCTTCTCAAGAATTTTTAAGAGGGGTCTACCAAGGTTAGAAGACCTCCGGGGTTACCCAATAGCATTAATTTGGACATTACTGCTTGGTCCCTCTTTGCCCCCAGTTCTTCCTCTGAAAAACTTCTTCTCTTGGGCTACATCTACTTCTTTCTGAACCCCAAACCTATAGAGTTCTTTAAAATTCCTGATCCCCAGATCTTTTAACTTCCTGGCCAGTGGTGGAGTAGATCCCTCAATAGCAATCATTAATTAATCCACTTCGGCTGGTCGATGTCTCATCTGTGCCAACTTACCCCTCCACCTGGTCAAGTAATTAGAAGAAAATTCATTGAATTTCTGCTTAGTGTTTTATAGATCCCTCAATGATACCTCCATCTGAGAGTTGAAATCGTACTATTTCACAAATGCGGTACATAGTTTTTTTCAGTCTGCTTGCACATGTGGATCCAATGAGTAGTACCAGCGGATCGGTGCTCCCTTAAGAGACATCGAGGACTGCTTCATAATCTGGGGTGTAGTTAGCCTAGTTATTCTTATGTAAGTGATGTACTGTCTCAGATGCAAATGGGGATCCTCGGTACCCGAGTACTTTCTCATGTCAGGGAACTTGAATTTCTTTAGCAAGGGATCTTCATTGTCAAAATCCATGTCACTATAGTCTCTTGAGGTGTCCAACCCCTTTTCTTTGATCAGGAGCTGCATTTGAGACTTCATCTGTGCCATCTCCTTAGCCCATTCTGGCTATTCAGAGTCTCCAGCAGATTGGAACCCTTGTTTAGGAGGCTCAGGAAGTGCAGCTTCTAACTCATCATCCCCATCCCTGGGATTTTCGATAGTCGTCTCACCCTCATTTAAGTCAATCAGCTATTTGCCTTTAGTTGTCTGAAGCATTTCTCCCATTGCTTCCCGGATAATATTTCTGACGTCAATAGCATATTATCCGGGAAGCAATGGGAGAAATGCTTCAGACTCTTCTAAGTCAAGGTTATCAGATATTAGTACGGTCCCAATCTATAAAGTAACCCTAACTGGTGTACCTTTGATTAGTCTACCTTCGCGAGTGCGTGTCCAAACAGAGGATAGAGGATCTATTTCTACAAAATAAAGGATTAGAAATATGCATGATGTGCATGCATGATATGCAGGGGTTTAACAAAACAAATAATTAAACATATAAACAATCACACGTAGGGTCTCAAATAAATAACCTTCCAACCTTATTTCTCCTACACATGTATTCAAGGCGAGTCACTTGTCCTAGGATTTTTGGTCTGACTTTTAATTATCAATAGGGGATAGTAAAATCGACGTACATATATAAGCTCTCGAGATGGAATAAACAAGTAGTATATCTCTTCTATAAAATCAAAGTCCAACATAACGGACCATAGTAGAAGGACAAAAGCCCAATCTAAACCATGGTAGAAGGACAAAAGCCCAATCTAAGCCATGGTAGAAGGACAAAAGTCCAATCTAAAATGGTTCATCATTGTTGGGCTTGGATTTTATGAATGAGATTACTATATGGCAACAGAACACATGCATTAGAGGGAAAATCTAAGGGTAGTTACTAAGACATTACATGGGCTGAGTCTTGGGTAAAGTCAAAGGCTCCTAAAGTCTATTATATACTTTTTTCATCTTCCCACTCAAGGGTCCAAATGACATACTCAATTGTATTGCATTGTGAGTGACAATAGCTATATACTCCACCACCAGATTTGAGTGAAACACATGCAGCGAAGTACCAACAATTGTCGGGTTATTCGGGACTATGTGCACAGTATATGAGAATGGTATAGTGAATGAAAATGTAGAAGGAATAATTAGATAATAAAATATAATAAAATATAAAATACTGGAATCAATTTCTCTATCCCCAGTGGAGTCTCCACTGTATACGGCGGGATTCAGTGCGCGCCCAAGTATCCAGCGACCATGGCACTGTGCGGGCTCAGGGCCCACTAGGAATTCAACTTGGGCATTTTTGACAGGCTTTGGTTGGAGAATGGAGTCGCCACCTGGGTGAAATCCGAAAATACTTTTACAGTGACTGGATTCCACGGAGGAAGCCCAGCAGCCGTCCTCAGAGATTGGGTCAGAAAACTGGGTATAGGCTTTAAGCGGTCCACCCGACCTTGTGATCGGCCTTCGTTTGTGTTTTATATTTTGTTACTTTTGATTATTTAATTATTCCTTAAATTACATGCAAATGACTATTTAATCCAAATAATTTTTAAATTTTACAATTTAGTTCAAGTTTGTTTATTAAGTCCATTTTCATGCAATTGGGTCCTTGAATTATTACATCCATACATTCACATACACATCCATCTACAATAAAATATAAATAATACAACGAGAATACTTAAAAGTGCACACAAAGAAATGAAGAGAGGAGAAATAAATTACAACCTGATGATACATAAAAATATACCTCCAATAAGAGCTGGACACTTATTGACCAAGTCATGGACGCTCTCGTTAAAGGAGACATGAGATAAGCCACATAGGCAAGGACCATCCACGGTACTCAACGAGTACATACCCTCTATATACCAATCAATCGACGTAAGCCACGGTGACCTGCTGACCACCAAAGGGACAACGTTAACTCGTTGACCACCAAAGGGACAACGGACACTCCTTCCCTGCTGACAAACATTAAATGCACCACCCATCAGTCACTGTGGCACCTAACACATCACCTCCTCCAAGAAAACTACTTGATTACACCTCCTCAGTCACTGTGCTGATAGGGTCAAAGAGCCAATCACCTACTGCCACCTGCCCACTGAGTAAGGCTATATAAAGCCTCCACTCACCAACCACCATGTTCGATTCCTCTCTCCTTCCTCACTTCTTCTTCTTCTCTTTTAGTACTTTCATTTCTCTAAAACCCCTTAATCTCTCTATCCTTGCTGACTATTAGAGGGACACCATCTGACTTGAGCATCAGAGGGGCTTTGGGCAAACCAAGCCCTCCTAGCTCACCTATTCTTTTTTGACAACCTTAGCCAGACTGGAGCTGAGAAAGTTCAGGAACCATTAAATGGCGCCGTCTATGGGAAAAGGATGATCTTTATTGCTTAAGAAGTTATCCTTTTCCTTTGAAATCTCTTTCATCATATTTGCTATTAATTTGCAAGTGAAGACAATTATGCTTATATTTTCTTCCACTTTTTCTTTGCATTTTTGTACTGGAAATCAAAAAAAATTATATGAGTTAAGATTTTGTATATTTGCCTTATTCTTTGTATTTCCTCCATTGGGAATTAAGGAAAGAATGAAGTAGTAGTGGTGAATATGTGCTTTGTTATGTGTTATATGTGAAATCCTAGGTTGTTGTAATTGTTGTTGCACTTTTATTATATTGAAAGAAAGAAGTTATAATTTCTTATAATGGAGGGATCAAGTGCCACTATGAGCAGAGGGCATGAACCCGTAGGGGATAAATGACATACGGTGAATGTGCCAATTGATTTCTTAAAGGAGCTAATAGAGAAAGTATATTACTTTGTTAATGTTCAAAAGGGCCAAAATAAATGGGAAGTTAGAGCTGACGATCCCTAGTTATCAATGCCCCGTTGGTCATAGAGAACTCGCTAGACACAGGGAAGACCGCCTTTTTAGGGTGATAAAAAAATGGGTGAGACTAACCTAAGGCTCCTCATAGGCTCACCTACCTATCGAGAAGATGATATATGTCGTCTAGAGGTCTCTAAGAGGAAACGGCAGCTGAGGTTTGATTCTGAGGTCAAAAAGAGGTGAAGATATGAAGGAACAAACACTCATGCTAAGGGGGAGGAAATTACAAGGTGGTGTCATCCTCATGAACATTAACACCCCTCTGGCCACCGGGGAAAGCAAGCCTTGGATTCTCAGGATTTCCCGAAGGGAAAAATCATATCTCATTCTTCATCATATTTCAGCAAAAGAGAAAAGGAATTTGAAGAATTTCTTGAGTGGAAAAGTAAAAAGGCCAGTGGGGAAAGGACATCTGATCACAGGGTGGATCCCCAATTGCCATTCTCTGAGGCAATTCAAAGAGAACCTATACCCATAAAGTTCAAACTACGTATTATTCCCACTTATGATGGTGCTTCAAACCCTAGGGATCATGTTATAAAATTTAAAACAATTATTGAATTTGATACCCAATCAGATGCCATTTTGTGCAAAGTGTTCCCTATCACCCTTGTGGAAGCCTGGCAAATTTGGTTCAATCACATACCACCAGACAACGTGCCTTCCTTCTCTGACCTCAGTAGATAATTTGTCAGTAGGTTTATATCTAGTGTCCCCACTGAAAGGGACACCTCTTACTTGGCGACCATCGTGGAAAACTATGTGGCTAGATTTAATATGGAAGCATTGAAAATCCCTCATTTAAACCACTCTCGGGCTATTGAGGCAATCATGCAAGGCACCAACAACTTACCTTTCTTTAATTCCTTGTCCAAGAATAGGCCATCAGATTTTTCAACCTTTATGGATAGAGTGGAAAAGTATATCCGGCAAGATGATGCCTTTTTTTCCATCAGGGCTCCCTCTAAACACAAAGTGGAGATTGCAGATCCTTCCTCTTTTGAAGATGCTAAAGAGAATATAAGCACCTTATAGGTAATCCCAGCTAGGGAGATCTCTATCAGCACTATGCAACCATTGGGAACTTGGTGATCATCATGTAAACTCTCCACGTTGGGCAGAGAACAGCTGAAGGAATTTTCATTAGAAAGCTTCCACGTGGAAATTATGTCTGGTCTTTATCTTTTTGAAGCTTTTGAATTATCCTATGTATGAAATCTCTTAAGGAACTCTATGTATGAATTATTTCTTTGACTCTATGTAAACTAATGGGTCCATACCCTCTTGAGAATGACGACTTTTCCTATTCGGGTATTTATGTCCCTATGATCAAATAGGCGAACCTCTCTTTGATCAAAGAGGGAAACCTCTCTAGTCTTCTCTATACATCACCGACTCCCTCATGAGAACAGAAGCTTCTTTACGAGAAATATTAATTTATGAATCTATAACTCCCTCAAGGGAGAAAATTTTTTGAATGAATAATGTCCATCGCCCACTTGGGTATTCTAAATTCCTCTAAGTCAGAGAAGTTCCCTCTGCTTAGAGAGTATCTCTTTAGAAATCTCCCCCATGGGAGCAAAACCCCTTCCACTTTGGAAAGGTTATTTAGCAATCTCGCCCATGGGAGTGAATTCTCTGTACTTAAGAAGTATAATCTCCCCAATGGGAATAAAATTTTCTTCACTTAGAAATGTCACCTCCCTCATGGGAGTAAAATCTTTCCACTTGGAGTAATCCAACTCCTCACCGGAGCAATGTTCTCCTAATTAGGAACACCACTTAGAAATATCAATCTTCCCCAAGGAAGAAAATTTCAACTGCCTTTGAAACCCACATGGGGGGCAGACCCGTATATCAAAGGGACCAATCCCTCTAACTAAGCATGCCAAATCTCACTTCTAAATTAGCCCTCCATAAATGAGGCACTCTCCATAAGTGAGACACCATACCCTTGAGGGTTTAAGAAACACAACTTCCTCATCAGGATCTAATCCAACTCCCCAAGGAGGCGCTCTCCATTGAGCATCTATTAAATTTGGAAGTCAAAATCTTTCTCCAAATTAGAGTCCCATGTCCTCATGGACTTGTGGTACAAATAATCTCTCCAAGGAGCCATGTTCCCATGGACACAGATTCAACTTGACACCATGTCCACAGGGACACTAATCAAACTCAAATACCATGTCCACAAGGATAATCCATGCCTAAGATCAGTAGCCTTCAATCTCAGGCGTAGATTGAGGGGCTACTGATGATACATAAAAATATGCCTCTAATAACAGCTGGACATATGGAAAGTGGATCCCACTTATTGATTAAGTCATGGACGCTCTCGTCAAAGGAGATATGAGATAAGACCCCCAAATACCTCAGAGGCCACATCGGCAAGGAGCATCCACAGTACTCAATGGGTACATCCCCTCTCTACACCAATCAATCAACGTAAGCCACAGTGACCCGCTGACCACCAAAGGGATAACGTTGACTTATTGACCACTAAAGGGACAACGGACACTCCTTTCCTGCTGACAAATATTAAATGCACCACCCATCAGTCACTGTGGCACCTAACACATCACCTTCTCTAAGAAAACTACTTGATTACACCTACTCAGTCACTGTGCTAATAGGGTCAAAGAGCCAATGACCTACAGCCACCTGCCCAGTGAGTAAGGCTATATAAAGCCTCCACTCACTAACCACCAAGTTCAATTCCTCTTTCCTTCCTCACTTCTTCTTCTTATCTTCTGGTTCTTCCATTTCTCTAGAACCCCTTCATCTCTCTATCCCCGCTGACCATCAGAGGGATACTATCTGACTTGAGCGTCAGAGGGGCTTTGGGCAAACTAGGCCCTCTTAGCTCGCTTATTTTCTTTTGACAGGTCAACCTTGGCAAGGCTGGAGCTAAGAAAGTTTGGGAATCATCAAATGGCACCGTCTGTGGGAAATGGATGATCTTTGTTGCTTAAGAGGTTATCCTTTTCCTTTGAAATCTCTTTCATCATATTTGCTATTAATTTACAAGTGAAGACAGTTATGCTTATATTTTCTTCCTCTTTTTCTTTTCATTTTTTGTACTGGAAATCAAAGAAAATTATATGAGTTAAGCTTTTGTATATTTGCCTTATTCTTTGTATTTTCTCCATTGGGAATTAAGTAAAGAATGAAGTAGTAGTGGTGAATATTTGCTTTGTTATGTGCTGTATGTGAAATCTTGGGTTCTTATAATTGTTGCTGCACTTTTATTATGTTGAAAGAAAGAAGTTGTAATTTCTTATAATGGAGGGATCAAATGCCATTGTGAGCAGAGGGCATAACCCCGCAGGGGTTAAGTGACATACGATGAATGTGCCAATTAATTTCTTAAATGAGCTAATGGAGAAAGTATATTACTTGGTTAATGTTCAAAAGGGCCAAAATAAATAGGAAGTTAGAGCTGACGATCCCCAATTATCAACGCCCCGTTAGTCACAGAGAACCCGCAAGACATATGGAAGACCGCTTTTTTAGGGTGATGAAGAAACGGGTGAGACTAACCTAAGGCTCCTCATAGGCTCACCCACCCATCGAGGAGATGATATATGTTGTCTAGAGGTCTCTGAGAGGAAACGACAGTTGAGGTTTGATTCTGAGGTCAAAAAGAGGTGAAGATGTGAAGGAACAAACACTCATGTTAAGGGGGATGAAATTACAAGGTGGTCTCATCCCCATGAACATTAACACTCATCTGGCCACCGGGGAAAGCAAGCCTTGGATTCTCAGGATTGCTTGAAGGGGAAAATTATATCTCATTCTTCGTTATATTTCAGCAAGAGAGAAAAGGAATTTAAAGAATTTTTTGAGTGGAAAAGTAAAAAGGCCAGCGGGAAAAGGACATATGATCACAGGGTGGATCCCTAATTGCCATTCTCTGAGGCAATTCAAAGAGAACCTATACCCAAAAAGTTCAAACTACCCACTCTTCCCACTTATGATGGTGCTTCAAACCCTAGGGATCATGTTATAAAATTCAAAATAATTATTGAATTTTATACCCAATCAGATGCCATTTTGTGCAAAGTGTTCCCTATCACCCTTGTGGAAGCTGGGCAAACTTGGTTCAATCACCTACTACCAGACAATGTGCATTCCTTTTATGACCTCAGTTGATAATTTGTCAGCAGGTATATATCTAGTGTCCCCGCTAAAAGGGACACCTCTTACTTGGCGACCATCGTGCAAAATAAAGGGGAGAGTCTTAGGGATTATGTGGCTAGATTTAATATGGAAGCATTGAAAATCCCTCATTTAAACCACTCTCGGGCTATTGAGGCAATCATGAAAGGCACCAACAACTTACCTTTCTTTAATTTCTTATCTAAGAATAGGCCATCAGATTTTCCAACCCTTATGGATTGAGTGGAAAAGTATATCCGGCAAGATAATGCCTTTTTTGCCATCAGGGCTCCCTCAAAACACAAAGTGGAGATTGCAGATCCTTCCTCTTTTGAAGAGGCTAAAGAGAATATAAGCACCTTATAGGTAATTCCAGCTAGGGAGATCTTTATCAGCACTATGCAACCACCAGGAACTCGGTGATCATTGGCTAAACTCTCCACATTGGGCAGAGAACAGCTGAAGGAATTTTCATTAGAAAGCTTCTATATGGAAATTATGTCTGGTTTTTATCTTTTTGAAGCTTTTGAATTATCCTATGTATGAAATCTCTTAAGGAACTCTATGTATAAATTATTTCTTTGACTCTATGTGAACTAATAGGTCCATACCCTCTTGAGAATGAGGACTTTTCCTATTGGTGTATTTATGTCCCTATGATTAAATGGGTGATCCTCTCTTTGATCAAAGAGGCGAACCTCTCTAGTCTTCTCTATACATCACCGACTCCCTCATGGGAACAAAAGCTTCTCTATAAGAAATATTAATTTATGAATCTATAACTCCCTTAAGGGAGAAAAATTTTTGAATGAAGAATGTCCATCGCCCACTTAGGTATTCCAAATTCCTCTAAGTCAGAGAAGTTCCCTCTGCTTAGAGAGTATCTCTTTAGAAATCTCCCCTATGGGAGCAAAACCCCTTCCACTTGGGAAAGGTTATTTAGCAATCTCCCCCATGAGAGTGAATTCTATGTACTTAAAAAGTATAATCTCCCCAATGGGAATAAAATTTTCTTCACTTAGAAATGTCACCCCCTCACGGGAGTAAAATCTTTCCACTTGGAGTAATCCAACTCATTACCGTGGCAATGTTCTCCTAATTAGGAACATCACTTAGAAATATCAACTTTCCCCAAGGAAGAAAATTTTAATTGCCTTTGAAACCCACATGGGGGGCAGACCCACATATCAAAAGGACCAATCCCTCTAACTAAGGATGCCAAATCCCACTTCTAAATTAGCCCTCCATAAGTGAGGCACTCTCCATAAGTGAGACACCATACCTGTGAGGGTTTAAGAAGCACAACTTCCTCATCGGGCTCTAACCCAACTCCCTAAGGAGGCGCTCTCCATTGAGCATCTATTAAATTTGGAAGTCAAAATCTCTCCCTAAGTGATAGTCCCATGTCCCCATGGACTTATAGTACAAATAATCTCCCCAAGGAGCCATGTCCCCATGGACACAGATTCAACTTGACACCATGTCCATAGGGGCATAATCAAACTCAAATACCATATCCACAAGGATAATTTATGCCTGAGATCAGTGGCCTTCAATCTCAGGCATAGATTGAGGGGCTACTGATGATACATAAAAATATGCCTCCAATAAGAGCTGAACATGTGGAAAGTGGATCCCACTTATTGACCAAGTTATGGACGCTCTCGTCAAAGGAGACATGAGATAAGACCCCCAAATACCTCAAAGGCCACATAGGCAAGGAGCATCCACAGCACTTAACGGGTACATCTCCTCTCTACACTAATCAAATGACGTAAGCCACAGTGACCCGCTGACCACCAAAGAGATAATGTTGACTTGTTGACCACTAAAGGGACAACGTACACTCCTTTCCTACTGAAAAATATTAAATGCACCACCCATCAGTCACTGTGGCACCTAACACATCACCTCCTCTAAGAAAACTACTTGATTATACCTACTCGGTCACTGTACTGATAGGGTCAAAGAGCCAATCACCTACTGCCACCTGCCCACTGAGTAAGGCTATATAAAGCCTCCACTCACCAACCACCAGGTTCGATTCCACTTTCCTTCCTCACTTCTTCTTCTTCTTTTATGGTTCTTCCATTTCTCTAGAACCCCTTCATCTCTCTATCCCCGCTGACCATCAGAGGGACACTATTTGACTTGAGCGTCAGAGGGGCTTTGGGCAAACTAAGCCCTCCTAGCTCACCTACTCTCTTTTGACAGGTCAACCTTGGCTAGGCTGGAGCTGAGAAAGTTCGGGAACCATCAAATGACACCGTCTGTGGGAAAAGGATGATCTTTATTGCTTAAGAGGTTATCCTTTTCCTTTAAAATCTCTTTCATCATATTTGCCATTAATTTATAAGTGAAGACAATTATGATTATGTTTTCTTCCTCTTTTTCTTTGCATTTTTTGTACTAGAAATCAAAGAAAATTATATGAGTTAAGCTTTTGTATATTTGCCTTATTCTTTGTATTTCCTTCATTGGGAATTAAGGAAAGAATGAAGTAGTAGTGGTGAATATGTGCTATATGTGAAATCTTGGGTTGTTGTAATTATTGCTGCACTTTTATTGTGTTGAAAGAAAGAAGTTGTAATTTCTTATAATGGAGGGATCAAGTGCCACTGTGAGCAGAGGGCATGAACCCGCAGGGGTTAAGTGACATACGGTGAATGTGCCAATTAATTTCTTAAATGAGCTAATAGAGAAAGTATATTACTTGGTTAATGTTCAAAAGGGCCAAAATAAATGGGAAGTTAGAGCTGACGATCCCCAGTTATCAACGCCCCATTGGTCACAGAGAAGCCATTGGACACAGGGAAGACCGCCTTTTCAGGGTGATGAAGAAATGGGTGAGACTAACCTAAGGCTCCCCATAGGCTCACCCTATAACACCCATATTTATGATACACTATTCATGCATGAGGTATATATGACATATAGAGTCCTAGTGTGATATATGTCTAAGTGTGGAAAGGTATTGTTGGTAGAAAAGGACTTAATTACAAAGATAATTGAGAGTCAATTATCATAATTAGGAAGTTATGGGGCATAGCATAATTAGTCCATTTCATTAAAGGGCTTAGATGTAATTTTGATGATATTTATTTATAATATTTAGTATTATTATATTAGTTATTTTGGTGATAGAGTAGCATTTATTATTATTTGTTGGGCATTAAAATATGGAAACTTTGGGGTGTTATTTGTTGGTTTTAGATTGGGCATTAAAATATATGTTAATATTAAATGTGTATATGTTTGTGTATTGTTATGAAGAGGAGTGTAGAGAATGTGAGAGTAGAGAGAAAAGTGTTCTTAATTTTTAGTGAGAGTTTGATCTTGTTGAAGCTAGGATTTAGAAGGAATTAGAAGGTCCATATCAATTGGAGCTTAATTGTTAAGCTTAAATTATGTTTTTGATTGGTTTGGTTGAGTTATGAATGTTGTTAATTTCGAGATTTCTATTCCTCTGTTTTTCAGTCCTTTTATAATTACCATATCTTGAGTTATACAACTCTGATTTGAGCAAGCTTTAGTGTTCTATAAACCTCAGAGAGTCTTTTACATTTCTTATGATTGAGTTTTATTAAATTCTGTCATTTTAAGGGGTTAATAGGGCCGGCCATTTTCTTACTGATGTGAGTGCCCTATTTTACCCGGGTGGATTGTAAAATCCATATTTAATTATTTACATATCTAAATTGAATGATTCTAATTGAAATTTATTATATACTCATAACCCTAGCTTTGGTAGTAATTTTAGGATTATTGGACTTGTGTGTCTATATCTAAGTCTTGTGGAACATTGAGCATTTTAGTTGCTTTTAGCGAGGTTAGAGTGAATGGCAAGATTTGCTTGTTGTATTGATGTATGATTTTGTGTAGGGAGTGACAAAAGGAAATGAAAGCACTCAACATTAAAGGAAAGGCTCTTTTTGAAGAGGAAGCAACTAGAGATAAGTAACTATGTATACATGTTGTGTATATATATACTTAGCTCATATGCTTAATAGAATGTATTCCTATATTAGAATTGATTGAATAGACATACGATTAGTGAAATAATGTGGAATGAGTTATAACCTTTTGTGTATTGGAAATATGATGAGGAAATTGGTAAAAGATGATATATGTGTGTGGTGTAGTGGACACCATATTTGTGTATGTTGAATGTTATAAATATGAGCTTTGATTTAATATTAGTGAATGGTTGATATATTGGCTTATTGAGATGCAATTGAATGGAAATGTATTGTGGCATATTATTGGTATACTTTTCGGTATATATTAAGTATATGATTGGTATATTTACCATTATAATTATGTATGTTGATGTTGTGACTATGAGAAATGAATCAGTGATCATGGAAGGAATATTGGTGAAATATTTATGATAAATTTGTGACGAGATGCAATCACATGTTATTATATTATGTTATATTAGAAATGAGAGCATGGATGAATTGTTGGTGAATTATTGATGATGACTTGTTAATATGCAAATGCATTTAATTATATTATGTTATGCTATATTATGTTTCACAAGAAGGTGAAATATGTGAGGAATGTGAGGATGTGTGAGTATGAGATGGGCAAGCTGAGCCGGGCGTATAGCTACCCATGTGAGAAGTAAGACTGAGCTGGGCGGATAGTCTCACTCATGGCCATTTGATTGATATTGAGATATTGTGTGTGATGCATGGGCAAGCTGAGCCAGGCGTATAGCTACCCATAAATGATATGTGTGAAAGTGAGACTGAGCCGGGTGGATAGTCTCACTAATGGCCATTTGATTAATATTGAAATTATGAGAAATATAGCCAGTGAGGCTAAGTGTGAGGTATTGATGTAAGGATTGAATCCGGCCGGATAATGAATAGTGAGAATGGAATGTGAATGTATAAACTCTTGATATGTATAAATTTGGTTATGAGTACCAATATATTGTGGAATATGATTACATGGATACTAACTCTTGCATTGAAATATGCTCTTGAATGAAATGCAATGTGAGAATGGGTTATTTCTAGTTGTGGATTGTTGAAATGATGTCTATGGATGTTTAAATCTTATGAATGGTTGTGAATTATATATTGATGATTGAATTGATGATGTTTAGTGGGTGTAGGAAGTGTTTTAGGTTTAAATGTAGTTATATACTAGTATGGAATGGAGTGTTAGGTGTTTGAGTGATTTAAATTGAATTATATTTATGCACTTTGACATCACCATCCACTTCAAGGGCTTCTTTTTTAATTCATATAAATGAATTAAGTCTGGGTCTCTTCATGAAAGATGTAGCACTCTAAGTTAGCTTTCCATAGCTTCTTGAATCACTCAAAACTGAATTCTGTGGGGGGAGTTATAGCCGATAGAGGGCAACATGGTCTGTAGGCCATGCAATCAGACCCTCAGACACGACCGTGTGCCAATGTAGCACAGCCGTGCAGTCCCAGAGGAGAGGAATTCGAGCTCTTAGGCACTGGCGCATGGCCGTGTGCCTCCCTCATATGGCCATGCACAGTCTACTTGCTGAATTATATTATTTTGACCATAACTTGAGCTACCGAACTCCAAATGAGGCGTGGTTTGATGCTATAGAACCATTAAAGAGTCCTCTACAACTTTTATATTTGATATTTTCTAGAATCTATCTTTAAAATTCTCAAAATGAGTTTAACATTTTAGTGTTCACTTACTTATTCTTTATTGGGACTCCCATACGCACTTGATGTAGTACCAATGGTACTGTAACTCTATAGTGAGTATATATAGACTAAGTAAAGGATTGAAAGACTATATTATTATTATGAGAATGTGTCTTGTATATATGTTTATATGCTTCATTTAATCAACTCTTATGTGATGGGTATATGTGTGCAACTGTTTCTGTAGTTGCTTATTGAGTTGCAAGCTCACCCCTTTGCTGTTAAAATTTTTTAGGAATTGAGTAGACAAAGGGCTTGAAGCTTGCATTAGAGTTATAGGTGGGCCGAAATGAGCTATGGTGTACCCAACCTTCATCCTGCATATCATAAGACATTGTTGTGTATCAGATAGTTTTTTTAATATGTGTGTATCAATTAGAAAAGCATGTATGTAATTCTTGGCATTATGTACATTATGAGTTATTGGTATATATATATGAGTATTCTTTTATGGGAAAAATTTTACTATATTTAATGTGAGATGCTTGATGGCCACATGTATGATTATGTTTGGGGTTGTCACATCCCTTCTCTGTAGATGTAATGTGTCTGTCCTCATCTCATTCCTTTTCTCTACTATGACCTCTAGCCCTCCCTCTTCCCTTTCTAGTTTTCCTATTTGCGTCTTTCCTCTTCTGCTCAGTGCCTCAGTATCATCTCTTCAGTCTCAACGACTCAATCTATTCTCTTCTTCTTTTTCTATGATCTCTCTTCTGTTGTTGTTCTATCTGTGACGATGTCGAATCTTGATGCTTCATACATTTATGGTTTCTCTGGTGCACAGATATTCACCTGAACTAAAACTACATTAAAAAGATTCTTTTTTTCTTTGTTTCAAATGATAATCCTCGATCTGTGATGTTAAATCTTTTATAACAAAAAGAGTCTTATGTAAATGTTATTTCTCTTTAATATATATGTTTGATGCCTAAATTTGTGATGTCTAATTGTTTGATGCTCGGATCTATATAAAAATTCCATTTTTTTTATATTGATGAACCTGATTTTCTTAATATTTTTAAAAAACTTCTTTTTATACGATTGAAAAGCTTTTCGATCTATTGATATGTTTGAAATTTTTTTAATTCTGTTACTGTATGATCTTCTGTTTTTCGAGTATTCTCAATATTCTTATTTTCAATCTATTGATGTGTAAAGTGTTTTTCGAATT
>CATIWO010255850.1:0-10747 GCA_949673435.1 Macaranga tanarius | reverse complement strand
ATTTTATTTGTTTGTTTGGTTATAAACCACATATTCATTAGTTTAAACTCAAAGGTTCATTAGTTTAAACTCAAAGGTTCATTAGTTATCAAGTATAGGTTCATCAGATTTAATACTCAGGTTATTATATTTCTGTTTCAGTATTTTAAAATCCACAGGTTCATTAGTCAATTCCTATATGTTCATTTCTTAAATAACGTAGGTTCATCATTGTCAATACTCATGTTCATTAGTTATTCAATTTTATTAATGAATGTTTCCATTTTTATTACTGAGTATAATTTTGCTTCTATTAATTTTATTTGTTTGTTTGGTTATAAACCACATGTTCATTACTGTAAACTCAAAGGTTCATTAGTTTAAACCCAAAGGTTCATTAGTTTAAACTCAAAGGTTCATTAGTTTAAGCTTAAAGGTTCATTAGTTATCAAGTATAAGTTCATCAGATTTAATACTCAGGTTATTATATTTATGTTTCAGCATTTTTAAAATCCACAGGTTCATTAGTCAATTCCTGTATGATGAACCTCCAATCTATAGAAAATGAACATCTACGTTAAAACTAATAAACCTATATGCACAAACTAATGAACCTAAAGTTATAACAAACACAAACAAACAAACACACATAAATCTTAGAAAAAAGAAATCAAACACAAAAAAAAAATAAAAAAAAATACAGAAATCACAGATTCAAACGATAAAGTTTAAATCAAAAATTGAAAACTAAAGAACAAAATAATAAAAACAATAAATAAGTAATCAAATATCACAAAAAAAAAAGAGATTTTACCTGAAATATGTTTATCCATTTAAAACTGCAGAACATCAATCATAAAAAAAAAAAAATGATCGCAAACAGGCAAAAACGCAAACACAAGAACATAACATGGAAGATGAGCAAAAAAAAAAAAAACATAGAAGATGAGCAAAGGAAAGAAAACGGAAAGAGAGACGAAATCAAAGTTAACAACCATTAAGTTTAAAAGACCAAAACGTTAAAAAAAAAAAAACGTATTTTTTAACTCACATGTGTGAAGGAGCACTGATTCATATTACAATATGGACAGGAGTCTATAATATAATTTGCTCACGGATCTAAAGACAGCGCCAAAATTTGTAAATACTTCTATTTTTTATGTTTTGTGGTTTTTTTGGACATATATACCCAACCTCTAATGAATTGGAGCTAGAAGACCTATTTTGGACAACTTAGCCTATTTTTTTCACCGTTTTCAGGATTTGTAAACACATTTGAAACAAACTTCGACCCGATCTTTGTCAAATCACGCTTAAATAGGTGTGAAAACTGCATTTTTTTAATTCATTTTGTATCTAAAGCGACGATAATAACTTGTTTTGCACATATCTCAAGAAAAAGTTGTTTTTTTTTTAACTAAAACAAATATGGTCAAATATTTTGAGGACCACTTGCAATTTTTGCACGTTTATTTTAGTTCATTTTCTCCATTTCTACTCATTCTTTTTCTTTTTCTTTTTTTTTTCTTCAATTCTGCCATTTTTAAACTTGTGGTATATTTTTAGTGATACTATTAATAAAAAATCTTGTTGTGATTGTTTGGTTGTCGAATAGTGCTAAAGTTTGCATTTTTTTTTCTCTATTTTGTGTCAATGCAGGTTCTGATTGGCCCTCCACGTGCGGGTACTTGTTTAATAAATTTATCACCTTTAAGATCAAATTTGAATTTTTTTCTCATTTTTAGGTGATTTTAGATTTTTTTTTTCTATTTTGTTCATCTTGTAGCATTTCTTGCTCATTCTACTATTTCTAGTTTGTTTTAACTATTTTGCATGTTTATTTATTTATTTATTTTTTTGTTGAAATACTCTATTTCCTCTACTTCGCCATGTTTGAATGTTTATTCTGCCTATCTAGGTGTTTTGCTATTTCTCATTAATTTTACCATTTTATGCTATTATTCTTGTGGGTGACATAGATTAGCGTGTGAAGGTAAATATTGCTACGTTTAATGTATTTATTAGGAAAACAATGTAAATAATTATAAACATCTATTTCTTACTTTATTCTATTGTGGATGTGTAGGGTTGATCACAGGACGGAGAAAATACCAACCTAAACTGAAATTTCAAATCAAAAGATATTAAAACCTTAATAAACTGAATAATTTTAATTCTGAACTGAACCGAACCAAATTACATAACTAATTTGGTATGGTATTGGATCTTTATAAAAAATAGAACCGATAATCGTAGTGAACCATACCAAATCGAAAACCGAATATAGTATCAAATATAAATGTAATAAATGATATGAAAATATTAATAAAATATTAGTGAAATTAACTATATACTTTTCATTATATTATCAACCAATATATATTAAGTAACATATATACAATAATATATGTTAAAAATAAATATTTTTGTATTTAAAATATGTCAAATAAATTATTAACCAAAATATATTTATTAATTATTATTATTATTATTATTATTATTATTATTATTATTATTATTATTATTATTATTCAATTAAAAGTAAAAATGTGGATATCACAATTTAAACTTAAAATATTAAAAATAAGAAAATTAACATATGTGATTTCAATTATTATTATTATTATTATTATTATTATTATTATTATTATTATTATTATTATTATTATTATTATTATTATTAACAATAAATAAAAATGTGGAATATCTAATATATTTCAATTTAAACTTAAAATATGAAAAAAATAACATTGTCCTGTTCCAAATCTTATAATCTATTAAATTATTTTTTCATTTGTGTTAGATTTTATTGATTTTAAATTTATTATTTGATAGAAAATAATGTTATTATTTCCAATTTTATATTACAAATTTGTTGTGCATTTTTATTTATACTTATTAGATGAATGCGTTTAAATCCCAAATTCCTGTTTTGAATCGTACAATACCGATTTGTTCCAAAAAAAATTGAATCTTTGGACTGAACTGTCTCAAAAAATGGCATAGTATTGGTATGTAGATTTTAAAATTTAGTACGACATTAAAAATTTTATTTTTGAAATCTTGAAATTTGGTATGATTCCAGAGAATTTAAATTCTCAGATTTTCCCCACCTGTACTCATCCTTAGAAGTGTGTATGTATTACTATTGTATTAAAACTAAGGTGACATAAAAAGTATAATGGGTATTACATAAAAATGTACTCAAGTAGAAACGACTTTCTGAACTTAGAATCTATATCTAGGGAATGACTTTTATTAAGTTTTGAGGCTGTTTTTTACTTTTCCGAGTGATCAGGTGGCGACTCTCATTTATAAGGCTTCTATAGAATTTTGAAAAACATCTTGCGATGCTCCCCTTAAGACGGTATCCAGTCCTTCCCAATGTCATAATTGCAATCACTTGTGGTGTTCAGACACCTCTAACTCACTCATAAATATATTCATTAAATGATATATATTTTTCTAAAAGAATTACATGTTTTAAATAAAAATATATATTAAGAAAAGAGTTATTAATAAATTGAAAAATTAATTTTTTAGTAAAAAATAAAATTATAATTTATGGACAAAGATAATAATAATATAAGATTTATAAAAATAATTTTTGTAAAAAGTAATAGTCATTTTTCTAATAGCAAATAATTTAATCTTGACTGTATCATTTTAAATAAAATATATTATAATTTACATTATATATATATATATATATATATATATATATATATATATATATATATAGACACACACACACACACCAAGAGACACTAAGATCGAAAGAGGGTAAATAGGAGAAGATGAAGAAAAGAAGGAAGATTTAAAATGAATGATTTAATGCTTCGTTAAACCAGCCAGAACATTATGGTAACGAGGAGGGTATCAGCAGTAAACAAAATGATTTTTGATGAAGAATGAATACAACCTGCAAAGTAAACTACAATTGTACGACCTAGAGGAATGCTCTAGATAGGTAACCGTACCTCAAACAAAATAAAATTGTATGGCCCAGAGGAAGTCCAGACAGGTAACCATACACAATTACAAAGAGGAGGAGTAGAAGTATGAGCACAACATAAATAGCAGTATAATTTTTCTGATGTGCAAGATCCTATGAAAGGCATGCACAGAGCATACTTAAATAAATTAAAATAGAAAATAAAAGTTTGAAAGCAAGATTTTACACCTTTTATAAATTAATTATAAAAGATACAAATTCTAGCCAATGGTTTGGATAGTTTGGATACAAGTGTTTAAGAAGAAAGGTTTCTCTTAATCACTCATTACAAGTTTAGAAGAATAAAATTTTCTTTTATTCTGAGAATATTGTTTTAAAATTCTAACTCTTTTTAGATTCTAGGAGAGCCTTCTTATAGAGGAGCTGGGAGCTGGGGCTATAATTGAAGACTTCTGTAGTATCACATGTAAGAGTTAAAAGATGAGCCTGCTTTAGTGGTTGGTAGATAGGTAGGCATAATGATGGAGAGTGGGTGAGCTTTCTCTTCTCTTGTCCTTTGTGGTAGATGGTAGACATGAGTTGGAGATGGGCCATGACTCTTGACTTTAGCTGCTGAGAGGAGTTGTATGGCAGACAAAATAATGGTCTGCAATAATTAACTTTTTGACTTTTTACTTTTTTTTATAAAAAATACAAATACAAAATACAAATATTCTAATCTATTCAGAAGGTTTAAAATTTAAAATTGGTGGGAAAATCCCACGACAGTCATCTTCATTATCATCTCCTAAATCTATAATATGTTTAGAAGAGCTTGAGCTTGAAGAGTCTTGTTTGGTTGATCCCTGTTTGGATGAAGAAGTTATATTCTCTAGAAGTTATTGGATCATCTGGAAAAATTCATCTTCAGATTGGGCACCAGCTAATTTGGGCATGATAAATGACTTCTGTGTAAGGAAAGCAGTAGTTTCCTTTGGGCATGGAAGTAGATTGTGCTTGACTAACTAGTTATTGACCTTTTGGAGAGTGATCTTCTCTTTATAAGTGAACGAGTCCCACCATTTAACTTTAAATCTCCTGATAAAAACTATTTGACCATCCTGTAACATGTTATAATGGAAATACTAAACACATACCCAGGGCAGAAATAAATTTTAACAGAAAATAAGAAAAGGATTGAACCATTTTTCATTCTTTGAAGGTTTATAATATTGTTTGAAAAGGTCATAGTAAGGTTTAACTTCTAGAATAAGTGTTTTAGGAATGTTTCCAAAGAAAGTCCACCATTGAATGAACTAAAAAGGTAGTTTAAAGGTTTGGAATTCTCTATCGAAATAGAATAACTAGGAATGGCTGAATCCATCATTTTGGATAAAAAAAGAATTGAACCATGCCTGTTGATAGTCCCAGTAGTTAAAAAACTGACAATGGGCTATTCGGGTATGCAAATCTAGAGGAAAAGGTTTTAACTTATGCAAATCAGAACCCCATTCAGTTGGGTGAATGATTTTCTAAATTGTACAAGTTGAATAAGAAGGATATGGGTTTTTCTCATCATTTTTGAAATGTTTCAGTTTGGCTGAGCCAGTTGTTCCTAAAACAGCTTAGTAAAAACTTTGGGGTTTTGAAATTTCCAATGGTTTATAAAACTAACCTTTTGGAAAAAATTTTGAAGCTACCTTAGAGGGTTTGTTATCATAAAAACCTTCCTCCATGGTTAGAATGTTTTGAAAATTTATTTTTTTCAAATAGTTTGAACTTGGCTTCAAAACTTATTTTTCTTTCAAAACAATTTGTGAAGAAACTAGTTTGGAAAACATTTAAGATGGGTTTTTTACATAAATCTCTGTCTCTGAATTTTTTAAAATTTCTTTTCCTTTTTTCCTTTCTAGAAGGTGATTGGGAAGAGGATTCTGTTTGGGCTGAAGGCTGAGAGGCCTGCAACATTACTTGGAGGGCCAGAACTAGCTCTAGAGATTGGGTGAGTTTCAACCCATATTTAGATTTGGGCTTATTTTTAGGCCTTTGCATCTTCTTCTTATTGGACAATGTCCATCTAGGATTTTATTGATTGAGCTGAAGAAGGTTTGGAAAGTTTTTAGGCCGAAGATTGGGCCAGTATTTGGTTTATTGTTTAGGCTTGAATTTTATCCTCACCAGTATTTGGGTCTTTGGCAGGGCCTTTGCAGTTGTCTTTTTTTTTCTTTCTGGGCATTAGGACCTATTATAAAGAAATTCCCTCATTAGAAAGTTATGAATTGAGTTTGTATCTCCCTTTATATATTCAATTTCAAAATCAAATATAGAAAGGATGGCTTGCCATCCAGCAAAAATTTGTTTGGAAGCAATATTTTGAACATATTTGTATAAAACTTCTTTTGCAGATTTGCAATCAATTCTTAAAAGAAATTTTTGGTTCAAAAGATCACTTTGAAATTTGGTAATGCATAAAACAATAGAAAGAATTTCCTTTTTGATAGTAGAAAAATTCTTTGGACAATCATTCCAGTGTGCAGATGTAAACTGGACTCTACATTCCCTATTGTTTTGGACTTGTTTTAGAATACCACCATATCCTAGTTCTGATGCATTTGTCTCCACTATCTTAAGAGCTAAAGGATCAGCTATATGTAGACATGGGATTTCTAAAAGTTATTTTTTGATTTGTCTAACAATATATATATGATGATCAAACCATGCAACTGGACTCCTTTTCAATATATTATACAGAGGTTTTGCAAGACGGTTTATATTTGAACAGAAATCTAAAACATAATTCAGACTTCCCAAAAATCTTTGCAATTGAGTTTTATCTAAAATATTGTAAGGAAATTTAGATGCAAATGCAAGAGATCTTTCAATTGAAGTTATGGTTCCACAGGAAATGTAATGACCTAAAAAATGAACTCAAGTTTGGAAAAGTGAAATCTTTGATTTTGAAACTACTAAACTATTTTTCCTTGTAATCTGGAAAAAGGTTTGCAGATGTTCGAAATGCTGTTCAATTGAGTTTGAAAAAATCAAAACATCATGAATATGAACAACATAAAATTTGGAAAGAGGATTGAAAATGTCATTCATTATTCTTTGAAATTCTAAAGGAGCATTTTTCAAACCGAAAGGCATAACATTTCATTCATACTGTCCAGTAGGAACTATGAATGCAGTTTTATACCCATCTTTTGGATGAATTTGAATTTGCCAAAAGCCTGATTTTATATCAAACTTGGAAAAAATCAAAGCAGAATGAAGTTTTTAAAGCAAATCCTTTTTATTTAGAATAAGATAGCGAATCCATTTCAAAGCTTTGTTCAAAGGTTTGTAATTGATTATTAAACTAGGAGTACCTCTTTCTATCTCACTATTTTTGTTAACATAGAAAGCAGCACAAGACTAAGGAGATCGAGATTTGGAAATCAGACCCTTAGATTCTAGATCCTAAATTTCTTCCCTACAATGTTTTTCTAGGGATTCATTTATTTGAATTGGTCTAGCTTTTGTTGGGATCTGACCTTTATTAAAAACATTTTCATAGGGCAGATCAACTATGTGTTATTTTCTGCTCCAGAAAGCATTTGGAAGATCAGAACAAACTTCATTTTCAATTTTTTTTGAAAATTAGAAATTTTTGATTTTACAAAATCATTTTGAAGTTGATTCTGAATCCTTTGAAAATTTACATCTTGTTACAAATGCATCAGATGTGTTTGTTTAACTTTAATCAAAGCATTGATTTTGAAATTGTAAATATAATGTGCTTTAATCAAATTTAAATTTCATTTTTTGGGGTTTTCAACAAAAGGAAAAACTAATTTTGAATTTCTTGCTTTAAAATAAATTATTTGTTCATTGAACTTATAAGGAGTAATTAAATTTATGAAAGGAGTCCCTAATATAGCCATTGAATGTAAATCTTTTGTAAGAATAAAAAGATTCTTGAGTGCAACATTTCCTGTAACCACTAAAGCTTCCACTTTGCTACCAATAGTCCGTTCAGAATCGTTTACAGCTGTAATTGTTTATTTTGTTTTCTAATGAAATCTTTTTGGAACTAAATCATATTTGATACAACTTAAATCAGCACCTGTATCAAATAATACGATTATGTCCAGTTCAAAATCATTTAAGAAAATAATTTTTATTTGGATTAAATATTTTTGAGAAGTAATTTCCCTTAAAACATTTATGTAATTCTCTGAAATTTCTAGAACCTCTTCCAGGCATCCCAGGTTTTGTGGTTTAGAACGACCTTCTTGGTCTTCTGAATCAGAATTTGAAACATCAGATTTTTATTTAGAAAGAAGAGATTGAATGATGTCAAAATCTCTTTGTTATTTGGCTTTAAGTTCTTTTAATGGTTTTGACTTCTTTTTGGAGATCTTAAAGTGTACCAACAGGAGCTTGGTTTTTCTTTCCTTTATTAAGAATAGTTGTCAGGTTATAACTGTTCTTAGAAGTGGAAGGTAAAACAGAAGAAGAAGCAGAAGGAGTTTTAATAGATTTTTAATCTAAAGATTTGAGAAGTTTATCAAAAAATTCCTTCTGAAGTTCGGAATCACTAATATACTTAATGGTTTCGAGGAGTGTTTCTTGATCTTTAGTAAGCATGTTAATATATTTGGAAGGCTTGTCAGATTCAGAGGAATTTGAATCAGACATTAATAAGGTGGAAATCTCATCAATTTGGAGAGGACTTTCATCCTCAGATATGTTTGGAGAGCTAGACTCAGAGGATTCAAGCAAAAGAGCAGAAATGTTTTGAAGAACTTCATCCTCTAATCCTAACTCATGAAGTTGAGTGTTAACACGACATAATTTTGTAGTGTGACCCTTTTTTGCCATATTTGTAACAGGTAATATCTTTAAGATTTTTCTTATAGGATTTCCTGTTATGTTTGGAAGATTTTTTATAAGGCTTGGAAGATTTTCTGGATGAGGAAGACTTTTTATAGTAGTCATCTTTATTAGGTTTGTAAGTCTTATAAGATTTTCTATATTTATGAGATTAGCATTTTCTGTAAGGTTTTGTTGTACATTTACCATTACAAAATTTGAATTTTGTTTTAATGGGATTGTTGAAATCAAATTGTTTATAAAAGGTTCCAACTTCTTATTTTATTTTCTTAAGTTCTCATTTCAGAAGTTTTTAGAGCTTTAGATCCTGACAGATCTTAAGCCCTTCTGTTTGGGTTAGGCTAATCAGTTCACCATAAGTAAACTGATTATAAGGTATTTGATTACCATGAGATGCCCTTATGGTATTCTTGACCTTTTCACCTAATAGTTTTGGTAATCTTGCAATGAATATTTCCTTATAGAATGGCTGATTATGAAAGGAAACCATCATGCAATAGAGATGCAGCGGAGGCATATGCCCAAAGGCGGTGAAATTCAAAACTTTCACTTGTATGACTCTTCTTAACATGAAGAATTCCAATCCCAAGATCCAATTTGCAATTAACACATAGCTAAAAACATACATCAAGATGTATACATCAACACAACCACAAGAAGTTCAAGTTAAAGCAATTTCAAACTCCTTTAATTCGATGGAGACCACAAGGTATCTACTAGTTTGGTATGGAGGATTCAACTCTTGAATCACATGCTCTAGTCACCCAAGTGTATGACCTTTAGCTTGAAACACCAAGCTCTCACCAAATCACCTTCTTACCTAGATCAATGAAAAGCAAGTCCCTCTCAAGTGAGACCCTCAAAAAAGCTTGCTCTAATTTAATCTACATAGCAAGAACAATAAGGATGTTGTGTTGTTTTCTTATGGTTGATTGTTGCTCTAGTTTTTGTCCAATAAAAACTAGCTCTCCCTTTTTGTTAAAAGGCATAAGCCATGGCCTCACAAGCTCTAAGCTTGAAGATGAACATTAAGTTAGATAATTGGATATCAACCAAAACACTAAAAGACTAAAATTAGTGTAGAGATTGCCACCTCACTATGACATCATCATGACATTATGCATGACATCACCATGACATCATCCATGACATCACCATGACATCATCATGACATCATTCATGACATCATGTGGTCCTACCACATGACATCATCATAACATCATTGATGACATCATCATGACACTTGTCACCTAGTATGAATATACACTTGACAAGTGGCCTATACAAGTGTCCAAAGAAGAAGTAGACAACACATCCAATGTATTTGTATACATACCTCTTTTATACTTGTATAATACACCAACCAAATCTCTACATCAATTTAATGGGCTTAGGCTTACCATTGGGCCAGCACTTGGTCCAAAACCCAATCCATTAAATAAATGGACCTAGATATGGTTGTTGGGCTTTCTCTACACCATGGATTAATATTTGGCCCAAAACACTTTCAAGCCTAGGCCCATACAACTTGGGCCATTAATCCAAATCCATGTATTAACAACACACATATTATTAATTAAACACTTCAATTAATATCCAAAATTAATTAAGCATAATTAATAATACATCCTTGGTGGAATCGGATTTCATGATATGCTAGGATCACTGCTTTCGCAAAAATCCAATTCCCTTAATCTTAATTACTTAATTAAACTCTTTAATCAATAATCAGATTAAGATAGGTGATAAAGTGAAAACCTTATAGGTGTGACTTACTAAGTCCATGTCTAATTGGCAATCAGAAAATAATATCAACTCTTGATATTACTCGAAACTATTTTAAGTCTAAATGTGAAAATCCCAAAGATACACATTTAGTTCTCATAAGCTGTGAGTGACCCCTAGCATTGGATATCACAGCTACCCAATTAGAAATGAATGCATGTAGTGATTCGCATG
>CATIWO010255825.1:0-11850 GCA_949673435.1 Macaranga tanarius | reverse complement strand
TATATATTTATAGGTCGGTTTGATTGGTTTAATACTAATATTTTAAATTTTATTAATAATATTAGTTTCTAAATATATAAAACTCTTAATAAAATTATTTACTACCAAAAAAATTCTAACAAAATGTATTTAAATATATTTTAGACAATCAGTTCAATTGATTTTTTTAAAAAATTAATAAATAAAATAAATATAAAAAATTAACATTAATATATCTTATAAATCTTATTAGAATATTGTAAAATTACATAAATAAAATAATTTTAAAATAAAAAAGTGAAGAAAGTCAAAAAAAGAAAAAATAATCGAACATAACAATTCGGTTTTAGGAATTTTTTTACACAAAACCGAACCGAACCAAACCGATATTTGCTCATCCCTAGTTATATCACGTGCTTTTTTTTTAAACGTAGCGTACAACTGTTGTTTCAAACAAAACATGCCACCTGACAAATTTTTTTTTAAAAAAATTTCATGTTAAAATAGTTGATGCCTACCTCAAGTAGTAAGAGTTTTTACTTTAGGGAAAGAAATGTTTTGGATTCAATTTCTCTCCCCACATTAAATATTTAAGATCTCACTTTATAGTGGTGGCTCACAAAAATAGTTTTTAAAATATGCTAATTGATAAGGAAACACCATCAGAATAAGAAAATCAATGGATTTTTCATATCTCTAATTATGTAAATTATTTGCCTCACTAGGTAGTTTCTCTAATTGTTTTCATTCATAATTAGCTTCTCATTTAGGAGGTTTTGTATTATGTATATATTCTTCTCTTGTTAATGAGAATATGTGAGTAAAATTCTCTAACCTCAACCTTTTATCTCTTACATGGTATCAGAGCAAACCTTTGCTCGTTAATTTTTTTTTTGTCTTCTTCATCATTAACAAAGCCACTTCCTTTCCTCACCAAATAGCCAAGGACAACACTCAACTCATCGTCCCTAATGCCCAAGAACCCGCCAAACTACTCACCATGATTACTGTTCATAATTCTCTCAAACTCACACCAACCAATTATATATCCTGGAAAACTCAAATTGAAGCCATTCTCATCGGCTATGACCTCCATAAATTTATTAATGGATCTTACCCTGCTCCTCCCTCCACCATCACTACCAACAATCTTATCTCTGCTAATCCTGCCTACAATACCTGGGTACATCAAGATAAATTATTATTTGGAGCACTTGTCGGCACTCTATCTCCTTCTTTAATCCCTCTCATAACTCAAGCTCAAATGTCACACCCATGTACTAATGCATATCTATCTATCATGCATTGTATTTACATATAATATTTTTATTAAGTGAATTAAGATAGGATTATTGAATTAAAATAGGATAAGCTTGTATAGTTGAGCTAGGCTTAGGATTGAATTGAGGTTAGTACTTGGTTGAAGAGCAAGAATTTTTAAATTTTGATGACACTCAATTGGAGTAAATTTAAGTGAAAATAAAGAATATGAATTTGAATTGAAGTAAATGATAAAGAATTAAAATGTTAAGAAGATATGAACTTAATTGTAATGAATTATAGGCTTATATTGATCAATTAAAAGTTTGAGGATTTATAGATAACAAAGTCAAGTCAACAAGGATCTAAATAGATATTTTTATAATTGTAGCATATTAAATTATGGATGAAGACTTTGAATTGTGAAGAGAGGAAAGAAAGCAAATAAAAAAAAAAAGAGAAGAAGAAAAGAAATAGAAAGGAGAAGAGAAAACCTAGGAAGAACTCTTGATCTCTACTCTTTAGAGCTAATTTTCTAAGAGAATTTGAAAGTTATAAATCATTTCCAGGTAACTAACATCAATTCTAAAGGTTGTAGAATTTCAATTTCTTAGTGATTTGGAAGTTTTGGTTGATTTTGTTTAGGGTTTATATGTTACTATTCTCGGGTCTGATTATCATGTTTTTTCAGTCATGTTGATTTGATCATATCTTAAGCTAGAAAGCTTGAAATTGAGTTTGATTTGATTCTAGAGAAACTTAAAACAGTCCTCTATAATTTTGTAGTTTTAAGTTTGATCTGATTCAATTTGTAGGAAGGCTGAATAATGCTGTACTTTTTATTGCTCAATCTGTCAGGCTTTATGACCTAGTTATATTCAGGTGCTTATAATTATTTTTGTAGTTATCCAATTATAGTAAAATTTTTACAGGATATTCTAGACATATAAATCCATGACTGTACCAAATTTTAGGTTTAAATTAATTGTGGATAATTCCCAATGATTTTTTAAAGCTTTCCCTAGAAGCTGTCCTGTTAGAGTAAATAAACTGATTTTATAGAATTGAACTAGTTGGCATGTTTTTATATATCTCATGGGGGATGCATATTTAGGCCAGTATATAATCATATTGTAATAATAATTTGTGAATGAAATTGGATATTTTAGGTGCTACAAAGGCTAAGGAGGGTGCGGGTCGGAACTAGGCAGCTTTGGAAATTTATCTTTGTGTGT
Source organism: Macaranga tanarius (assembly GCA_949673435.1). Lineage (NCBI taxonomy): Eukaryota > Viridiplantae > Streptophyta > Magnoliopsida > Malpighiales > Euphorbiaceae > Macaranga > Macaranga tanarius. The sequence continues at coordinate 9,376 of CATIWO010255825.1, read as the reverse complement.
GTAGACTATTTTGGTGAGTTGATGTTCAAGCCCTTCAAACTCTATATTTTCTATATATAGTAGAAATGAATAAAATTTTTGAATATTGGTTTATGAATATGAGTTGATGTTTTTGAATTACTTCAATTTAGCTTTGCTATGAATTAAATTATTGGTTTAAGGTTGAAGCTTTAAAATAATTGTAGTTTCAAGTTAACTAGTTTTATGTGTTACCACTCCATGCTTGGTTATAGAAATTTAATTTGAAAGTATTTTAAATACTTGATAATTTAATTGAGCTCGAAATCAGTTTGGTTTATTTCTTGAAGAAATATGAGGATTTGGTGGATTATTTTTGAAAGCTTTGTTGGATTACAAGTGTGTTGCAATATTTGAATAATTATTTGATGGAAATGATATTTGGTTTTATATATTATTACTCTATATAGGATGTATGGATGTGCTGAGATGTTATATGCACATTTGAGATTGTTATGGTTGCTATTGCGCAATAGACAACAGGGCACTTGATTGCAGGACGGTAAAGGGAGAAGGGTCGTACTAGGCTAATGTAGTTGAAGGGTTAGCCGTTAAGTGTGCATAGAGAGTGTGTTTGTGATGGCCTATATATTATGGCTGGTTGTGATACTTATTATAGTGATGGGTAATATAAAAGAAAGTTGTACTGATATTTTACAGAGTGTATTTTACTCAATTAAACTTTATATATGTTTGAAGTAAAAATTAGTTTAGTATTCTAAAGTGAATTATGATTTGATTTCAAATGTTCTAGTTTATCCTACTTTTTGAGAAGTCTATTGTGGTTAGTTTAATTAAATATTTTATGCTTGTACTATCAATTCATTGAGTATTTTTGTACTCATCTTTCTCTATTTTCTAAACCTTTCAGATAAAAGGGCTTGATAGGACCCTTGGGCATTAAGAGAGAGAGTTTGATAGATATTTTGTTTAAGGTTGGCCAACAATCTCATCTGAAGTTGCTCTCATATTGGCAGCCTATTTTGTGGAATCCAAATATGAAATGATATGTAAATATATTTAGTATATTATTACGATACTAAATTATTGTTAATATTACTTTTATTAGTATTTTTTGAATATTAGTAAAATTTTTATATCTACATCAACTATATTTATATTCTTTAAAGATGTTATCTTAAGTGGTTTAGAAAGGAGTTTTTTTTGTGTTTATTCTGGGCTACATGAGATAGGATGAGATACTAATTGTCCACTTCGGGCTATATAAGATGGAGTGTGACATTAAACCTCTTATGAAGCCTGGCAAATTCTTGCCAATACTTATGCCCGACCAACTCGTGGTCACATCAAACAACTCAAAGACCATCTCAAAAACATCACCAAAGGTTCTTAATCCATCATTGAATACATGCAATCCATCAAAGCTCGGTCTGATGAACTTGCCGCTCTTAGTAAACCCCTTGATCATGAAGACTTGATTGAGAAAATCCTCAAAGGCCTTGATGACAATTATCAATCCATCATTGATGTTGTCAATGGGCGTGAATCTACCATCTTTTTTGGCGAACTCCATGAAAAACTTATCAACAAAGAATTATCTCTCATAAATAAAACCAATCTCTCACCCTTACCAGCAACTGCTTACCCTACTAATATTCGCTCTGCCCCGTGGTCCGCTGCCAATCCCCACTCCTAGGCCTACTAGATTTTCTTCCGCCCTTCCTTCGAATGGAACATGAAGATCTCCCACTGCCACTCGTCCTATTGCTCTTCCATTCCTTGGCCGCTGTCAATGGTACAGTACACAAGGTTATGTCGTCTCTCAGTGCCCTCTCTTCAAATAATAATTCCCACATGTACATCCTCCTCCTCGTACCAACACTGCCACACCATCCAGACCACCAGCTCCCTGGCATTATCAAGCCTATATTACCACCACTTCCTCTCCTACTTCACCAGCTCTTTGGCATGCTCAAGCTCATCTTGCCACCACTCCTTCTTCTAACCTTTCTTGGCTGCTTGATAGTGGCTCCTCCAAGTATATCACTACCGACCTCAGCAATCTAGCTCTCCATAATCCTTATAATGGCACAGATGAAATTATAATCGGTAATGGTTCTGGCCTTCCCATATCTCACACTAGTGCTATATCTCTTACCACTCCTTCTTATTCTTTTACTTTATCTAATGTTTGATGTGTTCCTACTATGAAACGTAACCTTATTTTTATTTCTCAATTTTTTAATCTAACAAAGCTTCTATTGAATTCTTCCCTTTTTCTTTTCATGTGAAGGATATTCACACAGGGAAAGTCCTTTTACAGGATCCGACTAAGGATAGTGTATACGAATGGCCGCTTCCCACCACTCCATTATCTCTTTACACCACTCCATCACTGTTAATCAGCTTTTCCAGTGTCAAGACTACTTTACCCGCTTGGCATCATAGGCTCAGTTATCCGTCTTTGTCTATCTTCAAAAATATATTATCTTTATTTCATTTAAATGTCTCTTCAGATTTTAATTTCCATTGTAATTCCTGTCACTGCAATAAAAGTCATAAACTACCATTTTCTAATTCTACACTCTCTACCTCTTCTCCTCTTGAAGTTATCTTTACTGATGTTTGGACATCACCAGTCCACTCCATTGATCATTTTAAATACTACATAATATTTGTTGACCATTATACTAAATATATTTAGTTTTATCCCCTCAAACTCAAATTTGACACACATGATGTCTTCATCCATTTCAAGGCATTGGTCGAAAAATTCTTTAACCATCCCATAATCACACTTTACTCTGATAATAGGGGAGAATATCAAGCTCTCATATCTTTCTTACGAATCAATGGCATTTCACATCTTACGACACCACCTCACACATCTGAATATAATGGATTTTCTAAGCGTTGTCATCGACACATTGTTGAAACCAGTCTTTCTCTCCTGACCCATGCATCCATGCCTCTCTCCTATTAGACCTTTGCCTTTTCTACTACTGCTTATCTCATTAATCGGCTCCCTACCCCGACTTTAGACAATCTCTCCCCATATCTCAAACTCTTTGGTACCGCTCCTAACTACTCTAAACTTCACAGCTTTGGCTGTCTCTACTACCCTTGGCTTCGCCGTTACATATCTCACACACTTGAGTCTCATTCCTCTCCATATGTCTTTGTCAGATATTCTACTTCTCAAAGTGCCTGTCTCTATTTTGATACATCTACAGGTCATCTCTACACTTCCCGTCATGTTCGCTTTCTTGAAAACATTTTTCCCTTTGCATCCTCTCACTCTTCTCTTCGTCGTGTCACTCCATCTACCACCCTTGAGTAGTGCTCTTTGTCTCTACCTATTGCGGTCACAACATCTCCGCATGTCGACTCTGCTACCCCATCTCTGCCATCTCCTCTCACTACCCCACGCCCATCTCCACCCCTTGCTCCTATTCCTATCCCACCTATAATTGCACCCGATTCCCAGCCTAATGACATTTCATCTACCCATACTCAACCACCTGACCCCCCCTGCAACCCCGTCTCGTGTCATTATCACTTATTCCAAACATAATATCTATAAGCCCATTCAAAAGCTCAACCTCACTGCTCAACTCCAACAATCTTCTCTTGAACCTACTACAATTACTCAAGCCCTTAAAAACCATTGGTGGCGACAAGCTATGTCTGCTGAGTTCAATGCCTTAGTTCGTAATAGAATATAGTAGCTTATGACAGCTGATCCCACTCAAAATGTGGTTGGTTATAAGTGGATTTTTTGCACTAAATATCTATCTGATGGCTCTGTTGACAGGTACAAAGCCCGCTTGGTTGCTAAGGGGTTTCACCAATGCCCTGAAGTTGACTACACTGAGACATTTAGTCCTGTCATCAAGCCCACCACTGTCCATCTTATTATCAACATTGCGGTAAGCCAAGGTTGGTCTCTTCGACAGCTTAATGTCAACAATGCCTGCCTTTAAGGCACTATAACTAAGGATGTGTTTATGTCTCAACCACCAGGCTTTCTTGACCATGATCATCCTCACTATGTATGCAAGCTACATAAAGCTATTTACGGCCTCAAACAGGCCCCTCATACCTGGTATCATGAATTGCATCAGTTTCTTCTTCACATGGCTTCACCAACTCTGTTGCTGACACCTCGTTGTTCATCTTCAACAATTATAATACCATTCTTTATTTTCTCATCTATGTCGATGACATTATTATTACTGGGAACACCTCTACCATTGTACAAACCTTCATCAATCAACTGTCTCAATGCTTTTCTCTCAAAGACCTTAGTCCTTTGACATATTTCCTTGGAGTAGAGGTAACTTCTTATACTCATGGACTTTTTCTCAGTCAATGTAAATACATAGCTGGTCTTTTTCATCGCACCAACATGATTGAGGCTAAACCGTAATGTCTACCCCGCTAGCAACCAGTCCTCCTCTCTCTTTACACTTTGGGACTCCTCTTTTTTATCCAACTTTGTATTAAATAATTATTGGCAGCCTCTAATATTTGTCCTTGACTCGGCCCGATGTTGCCTATTCCATGAACAAACTCTCTCAGTTTATGCATCAACCGACTAGTGATCATTAGCATACAGTTAAGCGTCTCATGTGCTACCTTTATGGCACCTTAGATTATGGCATCACATTTCATAAGTCTTCTCCGCTCGTGCTTCACGCCTTTTCTGACGTTGGCTGGGCCGGTAACAAAGATGATTTCACCTCACTAGTGCTTACCTTATTTATCTAGGTCAAAATCCCATTTCGTGGAGCTCCAAGAAGCAGCATACTGTCGCTCGCTCTTCTACTGAGGCTGAATACTGATCTGTTGCTGCCACTACTGCTGAAATTCATTGGCTCTGTTCACTTCTTACAAAGTTAGGAGTTACTCTTCCCGAACAACTAGCTATTTATTATGAAAATGTTGGTGCCACACATCTCTTCTCCAATCCAGTCTTTCATTCCCGCATGAAACATATTGCACTTGACTATCACTTCATCTGCCAATAAGTTCAACAAGGTCTACTATGGGTTTCTTATGTCTCTGCTGCTGATCAACTTGCCGGTGCCCTCACCAAACCGCTTCCACATTCCATGTTTGACTCTCTCAAGGCCAAGATTGGACTTGCTCCTCGACCGTCCATCTTGCGGAGGCATGATAAGGAAACACCATAAGAATAAGAAAATCAAGGGATTTTTCATATCTCTAATTATGTAAATTATTTGTCTCATTAGGTAGTTTCTCTAATTATTTTCATTCCTATTTTATTTATTATAATTAGCTTCTCATTTAGAAGGTATTGTATTCTGTATATATTCTTCTCTTGTTAATGAGAATATGTGAGTAAAATTCTCCAACCTAAACCTTCTATCTCTTACACTAACTTCTAACAACTAACAGCTAACTATCCTTCTTCATATCCTAATGATACTGGATCTTGTATCACCTGTCAAAAAAAAAAAATTTATGTTAAATTTTTTAGTAAGTGATATTATTATATTTAAAAATATTTACTTATTTATGTAATTATATGTCTCCTTAATTCTCCCAAATTATTTCTAATTTATTTATTTATGTTATTTATTACATATTAATGCATATTTTATTATAATAAATAACTACGAATTATTTGCATAAAATTATTAAATTATATTGCTTGTTATAACCTTTTTTTTTTTTTTTTTTTTGTGATTCTTGTTATAACCTTTATTAGTTTTATTTTATCTCTTCAATTTTCATATTACACTTAATTATAAATTTTGTAATATATAAGAACTATAACTTTTAAATTTCATATGATTTATATATATAACCAATCTATGATAAAAGCCATTAAAGCGTTTTTTATACAATTTTTTTTTATTCACAAATATATTTTCTTTGAGTAAAATAATAGGAAGTACAATTTTGAAAATTATTTAAAGTTTATTTTTCAAAAAAAATTTATACTCACATATTTTTCTTGTTAGATGTGAATATTAAAAAAATTTTGCTTTACAACTATAAATATTTTATTTTAAAATTATTTAAATAAAAATTATAATTCATTAGATGAAAAAATTACTTAAAATTAAGTCATAAAATTATTTATTATAATCCTTTTGGTTCTTATTTAAGAACACTTGAAATTTAATATTGTATTATCATTTTTTTTAAAAAAAAATTGATATTTGACTATTATTTTTTAGATAAATTTTAAAATATATTCTTACATGAATTTAGGAAAATCATAACAATTTTATTAAAGAGAAATAAATATTTTCAACTAGTCAAGTTGACACTTATTCCAATTTTAGCAGCAAAATTCTAAGAAAAAAATTTATTGAGAATCTTATTATTTTTAAAACTACCACAATTTGAGAATTTTTTTTACAAAACACCACAAGTTGGAAATTATTTTTAAAACTACTATAGAATAATAAAAGTTTTGCTTTTTACCATAAAATAGTAAAAAGCCCGCTTTTTAGCAGTAGTTTTCTTTGGTTCTTATTTCAGAGTTTTGCTTGAGTTGTTGTTCAAATAATTAAACTTTTTACGGGTTGCTTCATCATCAATGTGCAAATATAGTTTAAAGCTTTTGAGAGCATCGTTGCACGTATGATCTCTCATAGTTGTGTTTGGAAAATGAAACCTTGGCCTTTGCTGTTTTGGTTTCTTTTTAGTTAACAAAAAATAAATAAACAATGACTATATATTTATTATTTTGGAAAAATTACATAAAAAATCATAACCTTTCAGCCCAATATCAATTTAATCCCTATTGAATTTTTTATTACAAACATAACAATTAACTTCCAAAAATTTGCAAGTAATGCCCTTCGTCTATTTGAGTTAACTAAATGATGACATGGCTGTTAAAAAATTAAATTTTAAGGTGCAACAAAAAGAGTGGGGCCTATTGATGCTGATTGGACAATGAACTCAACTCTTATACTTTAGAATATAGAACCCTAACCAACGACTGTGCTCCTTCTTGGATGGTGTAGGCGCTCGCAATCCCAACCAACGACTGTGGGCGAATAACCCAACACACCTGATGATAATTTGGAGTGGCTATTGCGGCTGTTGTTGCTCTCTTTTCTGCATCTAAATAAACACTTCGTTTACAAACTTCGATTTCTGAAAGCCCCACTGAAACTTCTACAAGTTTGTGATTAAACCAATAAGCTCCAGCTGTAATTTTGTACACAAAATAAGCTGCATACAGTATTTTTGTAGGTAGCATTCGAGCATTAATTTTTCCACATATTTCAAGCCAGCAAACACAAATCAGTTCGCCCACATTCAAATTTGTTGTCATAACATCATCATCATCATAACCTCGGATTTGAAGCAAAGCAACTTTGCAAACAAATGATGATGATGATAAAGGAATGGCTACTGGCAGAGATGAGAAGCGGAAGGAAAAAAAAAAAGAAAGAAAGAAAGAGCAAGCAATTAAGTTAATGACCTCAATTTAAAGCTTTTATAATTAATTTGAATCTATTATTGCTTTTGCTTTTTTTCTAATTTTGATGATTGATTTCATTAAAAAAGCATGAATTTTTATGAATTTGATTAGTTCTTTACACCCATTTCATTAAACCTTCGCTTGATTCTGTTAATGGGTTTCTATTTTATTTATTTTGTACTATTTCTTTCAATAGTGAGGCAGTATAGGAAGAGGGTCAAAGAGAATGAAAAAGAAAGGGAGAAAGAAGGTGATAGAAGACATTGCTAGTGATGATGATGGTGATGATATATGCTCGTTGTTGTTGTTCTAATGAACCTCATTCAAGTAAGGATAATGATATATTTTCTCTTATAGAGACATAATAGTGTTGTCTTTCATCAAACAAAGATAAAATTTAGTGAGAGACAATTACTTGTTTGTCTTATTAACATAGGTATTTAATATGAATGATGGATAATTTGACAATTTTATTATTAGAGAGAATACTATTCATGTGTTTTTAAGAGACACAAATCATTACTTTTAATGTTCGTGGATTTTGAGTCAACAGTGCAATCAGCTACGCACATGAGCCCCACTGGTTGGAAAAATTCTGAAAAGTTGGAAAAATTCTGAAAAAAGCATAAACTAATTAACGGCTACACCAACAATCCATTCTAGATTTTCTAATGGATGATTAATTTTAATAATTTTTAAAATGTTGTGATTTAATTTAATAAAAAAATAAAATAAAATTTTATTTACAAGAACCCAATTTTTCCTATTAATTTTCTTACTTCATAATGATTATTGTATCTTTGATAATTTTAAAAAGAAATAACATATATATATATATATATATATATATATATATATATATATATATATAAATTTACTTTAAAACAGAACTCATATAATTGATAAAATTTCAAATAAATCTAGATTTGATTCACTCCCATTCAAAAAATTTTAAAAATTAAATTTAAAATTTAGAATAAATAAAATTAATTTTTTTTCCTTTGAATTTATACTTTTTTTACCTTTTGTTTTTGCTTTTCTTTTCCTCTTCTTTCCATAAATAATGTTAAAAAAAATTCTAATATTCATATGAGGTTTCCGTCTTTATTCTTTACTATAATTCAAGTAAAATTACCTTATATGGTAATAAAATTACTTATAAATTTTTAATAATACTAATTCTTTGTTTCACGTGCAATGCATGTAATTAAAATGTTTTCTATATATATAATCTATTTTAGTTTTATTTATATCTACAAATAGAACTTATTATAATATAAATACAACAAATTATTAATTATGTATTCTTATAATAATTCATACATAATGTATATTATATTTTAGAAGTTACTATAAATGAATACTATTAATATAATAATAATTGCATAAAAATGTTAACATATTTATATTAACAATAGAGTTAAATATTATATATAAAGAAATAATATATATATATATATATTGTGAAAGCAATATGATTTTATCTATAATATAAATTAAACTAAATGTATATATGTGCAATAGATATTATTAAACATTTTAAATTAAAAAAAATCAGATTAATTAAAATTTAAAAGTGAACTAATAAAAAAAATTCTTCTTTAACGCTACCTAATTTTTTTTTAAATTAATTGATTTTTTATATAAATATTGAATTTTCATAGAACATATAAATAAAAATAACCAAATATGTCCTTTTTTTTTTTATCAATTCATCATTTTTTTTATTTTCTATGACTTTTTAATTTTTTAATTCTTTTATATGTACGATAGATGGTTTAAAACTATCACTACTACAAATTCCACCTACAGCTACAAAACTTAGCCACAAACATAAAAATTGTAGCTAAATATAATTTATAGCTACACAAATTATAACTGCATAGCTAATTACACAAACAAAAATTTGATTAGCCACAAGCATTA
>CATIWO010255790.1:0-16235 GCA_949673435.1 Macaranga tanarius | reverse complement strand
AAGATGGATAGGCAAAATATTAATAATGATAATTGTTGGATTATTATAATTAATTGCTAACTACACTAATTAATCTAATATTCTAAATATCAAGTTAAATATGGTTTATTAGAACTACAAGTAGGAATTTATCAAGAATTATAAGATAAACAAATAACTAAATCAAATGATTATAAACATGGTATAAGGCATAAATGCAACTCTCATTGTCATATATACTTAAAGTCCTTCAATGTAACTCTCATTGTCAATAAAGGGTAATTCATTTAGAGTCTACAAGCATTCTCATGTCATTGTAGAGATAAACATAATTCATATTATTAACATGCAAGGCTTATAAATTTTATTAAGTAGAAACTCTTATCTTTAAGTGATTTCATTGTGTACCAAAATGCACCAAAATGCACCAAAATGCACCAAGGCTTATAAATTTATCCACCAAAATGCACCAACTCTCATTGTGTACATATTTAATTACAACATCATATATGGTGATCAAGCATGCACAATACATTTAAACTCATAATTGAATTTAAACCATTAATATAACATAAAATAAAAATATAATTCATTGATTCATTCTTCCTTGCAATTCTAACAAACAATGGCTTAGCCAAGATACATGATAAACACAATTAAAATAACAATAAGAAAGAAAATAAAATACAAAGTACTAAGAGAAAAAGATAGAACTTTGCCTTCTTGAAGATTTCTTGACTTACTTTGAATGTTCTTCACTTGAATATTTGAATTGCACTAATAGTAACTAAATAAAACTAACACTTTTAATAAGTAATAATAAATGCTTTCTGATGTCTCTTTTCTAAAATTGCTATTCTATCTTCTATATCCTCTGAAATACAGATAACATATGTATTTATAGGTCTTAAAAAGAGTTACAAGTGATTAAAATTTGTATACATTTGGAAAGGCATCATTTGACATAAAAAGTCACCACCCTATGCAGATATAGTAAGTTCAAGGGCATTTTCATCCATTGAATTTACGTTATTTACAAAAAGTATCTTCATAAACTTTGTAGATATGTTCATTGGCTTTCTAATGCAACTTGAATCACCCAATTTGGAGGTATGTAGAAGACATTATGGCCAAAATATTAAAACTGTGCAAAGTGAAGAGTTGCACCCCTTTGACTCGGCATCATTGTGCCGACTTAGCACGATCGGCCTCTGTCATGAGTCGGCACACTGTGCCGACTTGGCACAGGCCTGAAAAATGCTTCCTTTGGTCCTTTTTGGCTTTTCTTCACTCCAATGCACTCCAATGCTACTTTAATCATAAAATTAGCCTAGAATGACCTATAAAACATATAAACAACATAGAAAGCATAAAAGCACAAAAAATATAATAAAAATGCAATAAGTAATTAAAATGTAAATACAAAAATAAATAAAAAACAATAAAATGATCCTAAATAACCATGCTAGCTTGCATACTATCAAATTCTCCCACACTTAGACCTTGCTTGCCCTCAAGCAAGAAACAATAAAAAATTTATCTTCTCCAAAATATATGTAGCCATCTTAATAAGTCATTCTAATAATGAAAGAAAGTTTGTAGAAAAAAGATAGTTAACAACTAACTTTTAATGCTAAACAATGATGAAGGAAATAAGTCTCATAGCATAGGCAACAAGTTTAACATATTATCTTAACCTATTAATAACAAAATCAAGAATATAAAGTCAAAGTGCTAACCAAGCTATCTAGCCAAAATATTCATTCTTCAAACTTAAGATTTCTAAAAACACAAGTAACTTTGTAGGACCAAAAATTAAGCACATGCATAGACTAGTATTTCTCATGGTATTTTTAGACACACATTTTTTTTGTTTTTTTTTTAAATACATATATATTTTTTTATTTCAATGGATGCATTTTATGCTCCATCCCACTTATTTTCTTTATACTTGCAATGTCACATACTCTTTCCGAGTGAATGCAATTAAGGAGCAAACTCATTTGCACACAACTTACTCAAAATATATAACATAACAAGTATAATATTTTTTTTTCTTTTTTTATTTTTTTTTATTTTTTTCGTTTCTCTTTTTTTTTTTTACTAGTCCTCATCCATTATTAAAATGCTAATCTTTCAAATTATGGCTATAGTTTCCTTTAAGCTACCCAAGTTCTAAGAAACTTAAGCTTAAATCCTTAGCATCCTAGCCTTAAACATAGTTAGAAAGTGGACTAAAAATTTTATAGATTTTGAAAGTAATAAAAAGAAATAATAAGAAAAACTTAAAGACTATACTAAATGAGACTTTAAAAATTTTACCAGTTGAGCATAAAAAAAAATTAAATATTAACATGACATAAAAATAAAACTAAATCAAAATCAAAATGAATTAGAAAAGAGGCTACTACTTATTAATGTAGAGAAGATAAAGAAAATATGCAAAATAAACATGGCAATAATGCATAAACAACCTAAACATAAATCATGCATAAAATATAACACTAACATAAACATAACAACTAACATGTATAATAACTACTACTAACGACTACTTAATTACCTTCCCCCACACTTAAAATACATATTGTCCCCAATGTGAAATATGTAAAGAAAAAGTAGGGAAAAGGAAAAACTCCCTTAATCTTCCGATAGTGATAGTGATGGAGACTCAATATGATGTCCATACCGGGCAACATACTATTGCATCTTATACTCCATCCAACATTGGCGGCGAGCGAGTTAACGGTTGAAGGTCTCCATGCCATTCAATTGTTGTTGCATCACCCTTTGGTTGGCCAAAACTTGCTCCCAAAGAGGCAAGTCATGGCTAAAAGAGCCACTAGCACCGCCATAAGTAGGTAAAGGGGGGAGAGGCAAATCATCTTAAGGCCATTCATCTTAGTTAACATCATCACCTACATTGTTCTCTTCACCTTGAGCATTATCTCTAACATGTCTGAATTGAGCATGCTCCTCATCGTCTTGAGCACCTACAAAATATGGATGGGGGATACCCTTCCAACAAGATCGTGTGTGTGCAGGAACTAAACAAATTGAAGCATCTACAATTTTACCTCTAACAAGTGCTTGTTTAATGAAGTATGTGCATGGTGCAATATGGTCAACAGTAGCAAAATCAACATTAAAAGCCTTAGCTATGATAGTTATAACATGGCCATGTGTCAAAGGAACATCCTTGCGACTAGCACATTGCAATAGTTGATTAAATATCCAATAAGTCCAACAAACTTATTTCTTATTGTGAATGCACCACATTAAAAACATCTCTTGAGTCGAAACTCTATTAAATTCAGACTTATGGAATACTACACAACAAAGTACTTTATCCAACAACCAAAATTGCAAATCTTTAATAAATATAGCCTTGCCTTTCTTTGGCCTAAAAGGTGGTGGAAAATTAGTTAAGAAAGTCCAAAATGCATCAACATCAAAAGACTTTAGCATATCACACATACCATCCTTCTTAAAACCAAAGACACGTTGCATGAAAGAATAGGTAAGTTGATATGGTTTTCCTAGCATCTTAAACTCAAGAATATGGGATCATTAGCATTAACCTCTAATGTTGTGTAAAATTTCATATTCAAGTCAACAAAAGTGTGTTCATGCATAGATATAAATTTCTTCAAACCACAATTTGTGAGTAATTGAGTAAAGGAATCATGCATACCAACATTATTTACTAGAGAAGTAGGGATATACTTGCATGCAACCATTTCTCTAAACTTATTCTTATAAACCTAGCACCTTCTTCATGAGAGAGTATAGGAAACTTAGCTTTATATGTTTGTTGCAAATCCTCCACTTGTGGCTTTTCCTCATCATGATCATCCCTCCTAGGCCTTGTGGATGAAGATCATTTTATTTTCCCCATGTTAATTCTTAAAAGTAAATGGAAAGAAGAAGGAAGAAGAAAATGGGAGAGGGGGTCGGCTAGAGAGAGAGTGGAGAAGGAAGAAGAGTTTGAGAGGAAGAAGGAAAAGTAGAAATAAAGAAATATATTAAAACAAGAATGAGTGGTATAGAGAGAATGTGTAGATAGAGAAAATTTGTAGAGAATGAATTTGAAAAGGGTTGCAAAATTTATGAGTCTCCACCTTTCCACAGCATAAAAAAATAGGAGAGTTGATATTATAATATTAGTAGTCAATATGGTTATATATAGGGAAAGAAAAAAAATATGACATGTTGAAAGGTTGTGTCCTAATTGGAAAAGGACATGACTTTTCATTTCAAATTCAAATTTGGAATAAGAGTTATACGCATGTAAACAAAATTAAATAGGAAAAAGTAGTAGTTTTAAAATAGGAAATAATTTAATGTAATAATGAAAATGTATAAAAAATAAAAATACAAAAATTATGCAAGAAAATTAAATGTGTATGTGTGTAGGGGACGAGTACCGACTCGACACAGCCCTCGCATGCTGGCTCGTAGGATGGGCACGAGTCGGCATGCTGTGCCGACTCGGCACTATCCGGCTCTGTTACGAGTCGGCACGCTATGCCAACTCAACACAGAGCCAAGGTAAAATTTTTTTTTAAATAAAATAAAAATATAAAAATAAGTCAAAATAAATTAAAATAATTCAAATGAAAACAAAGATTTATTAAAAGAAAAACAATGTGTGTGTGTAAATTCAAAATACAATAAAGTATAATAAATGAAAATAAAGAAACTAAAAATAGATAAATACTTTGCTAAATTTTATAGTCTATAGCTTGACTATACCTCCTTGCATTCGTGGTGTAGAAAGAGAGATAGTCTCTTGTGGATCAATTGCATTATCAACCAAATAAGGTTTGAGATGATTACCATTCACTTTGAAGCTTTCTCCTTTGTCATTTGCAATATCAATTACCCTATATGGACGAACTTTGACAAACTTGAATGGACCCGACCACCTTGACTTTAATTTACCAGGAAACAATTTCAGTCTAGAATTATAAAGTAAAACAAGGTCTCCCTCATGGAATTCCTTCTTAAGTATATGCTTATCATGCTATAATTGTGTCTGATCCTTATATAACTTAGCATTCTCATAAGCATTCATTCTCAACTCTTCTAATTCATTGAGTTGAAGTAGTCTCTTCATACATGCTTTCTTCAAATCAAAGTTTAAAGCCCTTATTGCCAAATATGCCCTATGCTCAAGTTCTACGAGCAAGTGACAAGACTTCCCATAAATCAATTGGTAAGGAGTAAGGCCAATGGGTATTTTAAAAGCTATCCTATATGCCCATAAGGCATCTTCTAACTTCAATGCCCAATCCTTCCTTGATGAAAAAACTATTTTCTCTAAAATCCACTTAATCTCTCTATTACTCACCTCAACTTGCCTACTTATTTGTGGGTGATATGGAGTAGCCATCTTGTGTGTAACTCCAAACTTCTTCAAAAGATTTTTAATTATATGATTACAAAAGTGTGAACCACCATCACTAATTAATGCTCTAGGGGTGTCAAATCTTTAAAAAATAATTTTCTTAAGCATCTTTTTGACAACCTTAGCATCATTAGTAATAGTAGCTATTGCTTCTACCCATTTAGAGACATAATCTACCATAACCGATATATATTTGTGGCCCAAAGAACTAGGGAAAGGACCTATGAAGGCAATACCCCAAACATCAAAAATGTCTACTTGAAGAATTCCTTTCAAAGACATCTCATGTTTCCTAGACAAATTAAACATAAATTCTCTAGCATCCTTAAATAAAGTAGGCAACTAAAAACCAGATTGAAGTACCTTAGAAGCTATCTTGGATGCACCAAAGTGTTCGCCTACATCCAAGGAATGACAATGTCTCAAAACATCTTGAACTTCATCTTGAGGGATACATCTTCTAATCAGACTATCCCCGCATCTTTTGTAAAGCAAAGGTTCCTCCAAATAGTAGAACTTACTATTATGTAAAAATTTCTTCTTTTGTCAAAAATCTAACCCATAAAGTAGAGATCCACTAATAAGGTAGTTTGAAAAATCCGCAAACCATAGAAGTTCCTTAGAAGCTAATGTAAGGAGGTGTTCACTATAAAATGATTCATTAATTAGTACATCGTCATCACTCTTATTCAATTCCTCTTGATCTAGTCTTAATAAATGGTCCGCAATAAGATTCTCTCTTCCTTTGTTATCTCTCACTTTCCAATCAAACTCTTGAAGCATTAGAATCCACCTTAAGAACCTTGGTTCTACATCTTTTTTGCTTAGAAGATACTTGAGGGCAGCAAGGTCAGAATACACAATGACTTTTTGCCCCACAAGATATGCTCTAAACTTGTCAAATGCATAAACAATAGCAAGCAACTCTTTTTCCGTAGTGGTATAATTAATCTGAGCATCATCAAGTAGTTTAGTAGCATAATAAATCACATAAGGCTTGCCTTCTTTTCTTTGCCCCAAAACAGCCCCAACCGTAAAGTTACTCGCATCACACATGATCTCAAACAATTGCTCCTAATTAGGGGGTTACAAAACTAGTGTTGATGTAAGAGCTTTCTTCAAAGTCTCAAATGTATCCATACATGCATCATTAAAATCAAAAACAGCCACTTTGGCAAGGAGCTTGCATAGTGGCTTTGCTATCTTGGAAAAATCTTATATGAATCTTCTATAAAAACCCGCATGTCCAAGAAAACTCCTTATATCCTTGACACACTTTGGAGGTGGCAAATTGGCAATGACCTCTATCTTTGCTCTATCAACTTCGATGCCTCTTTGTGAAACCATATAGTTAAGAATAATCCCTTCTTGTGCCATGAAGTGGCACTTCTCCCAATTAAGTACTAATCCATGATCCTTACAGCTATCAAGAACTTTAGAAAGATTTTCTAGACAACTTGCAAAGTTAAATTCATAAACACTAAAGTTATCCACGAATACTTCAACACAATCATCTATTAGATCACTAAAAATTGAAAACATGCATCTTTAGAAAGTAGCAGGAGCATTGCATAAACTAAAAGGCATACGCCTAAAAGCAAAAGTACCATATGGACAAGTAAAAGTGATCTTATCTTGGTCTTTGGGATGAATAGGGATTTGGTAAAAACCACTAAGCCCATCAAGATAACAAAAATATAAAACATTTGCTAATCTTTCTATAACTTGATCAATAAAAGGCAATGGAAAGTGATATTTTCTAGTTACTTTGTTTAACTTTCTATAGTTAATACATATAGGCCAACCCGTGATAGTCCTAGTAGGAACTAAGTCATTATGTTCATTTTGCACAACGGTCAAGCCACCCTTTTTAGGAATAACTTGAACAGGGCTTACCCATTTACTATCACTAATGGAATATATGATCCCATTATCAAGCAACTTAATCACTTCCTTCCTAACCACTTCCTTAAGAGTGGGATTTAACCTCTTTTAAGCTTCTATAGTAGGCTTAGTATCATCCTCTAAACAGATTCTATGCATACAAATAGTTGGGCTTAGCCTTTTAGATCATTAATTGAATATCCTATTACTCCCTTATATTTATTCAAAACATCACACAAAGCATTCACCTCATTATTAGGTAGTAAAGAATTTACAATAAAAGGAAAATTAGAGTTAGAATTAAAAAATGCGTACCTTAGAGTGGAAGGCAAAAGTTTAAGCTCCAAATTGGGTGCTTTACTTGGTAAGGAAGGCTTAGGATCATCTTCCTTCCTTAATGGCTCAAATCTTTGATACCTAAAAGGATAAGTAGATGGAGCCGATCCCAATACACTTACACAAGCTACAACCTCTTTATTAGAATGCTTATTATCCACCTTTTATGGCATAGAATTAGACAAAGGGTCTTTACCTATATACTCATGAATAACATCTTGTACACATTCATATATCAATTGACTTTATTCTTCCACAAACTTCAATAGGTGGAGATATTTTAATCATTTTATATACATAAAAAAAATAGACTCATCATTTACTCCCGCCTTAATTTTGCCATTTTTCATATCAATGACCACTCCCGCGGTCACTAAAAATGGCCTCCCCAATAATATGGGAATGTCGGGGTGGTCCTCTTCCATAAACATTACTAAAAAATCCGCATGAATAATAAATTTTCCTACCTTGGTGGGTACATTCTCAAGCACACCTAATGGATATTTAATAGATATATCCGCCATAGAAAGACATATGGTAGTAGGCTTCAATTCACCTAAATCTATTTTTTCATATGTAGAATAAGGCATTAAACTCACACTAGCACCTATACCATATAAAGCTTTATTAAATGCAAGATCACCTATTCTATAAGGAATAGTAAAAGAACCTGGATCCTTGAGTTTTGGTGGAGTTCTTGAGAATATTGCCTTAGACTCTTCAACTAGTGAAACAAGCCCATATTCTTCCATCTTACCCTTATGGTTAACGATATCTTTCAAAAATTTGCCCCAAGAGGGCATATCTCTAATAGCATCCATAAAAGGTATAGTAATTGTTATGTCTTTCATATGATCAAGAAACTTACTAAATTGTTTGTCAAGATTGTGCCTTATGAACCTTTATGGGAAAGGTAAGGTTCTAAGGTCAATCTTTGGCTCACCTTTCTTATTTGGTACTTCTTGAGTAGTCTTCTTTTCCACACCACACTTATTATCCTTTTATCCTTCACACCGTCATCTATCTTTGAATTCACCATACCATCATCATCATCCTCATTCACTATATTCCTCTTTGTTGAAGCATCTCCAACTTCTTTACCACTTCTTAAGTTGATGACTTGACAAGATTCTTTAGGCTGAAACTCAGGTTAACTTGGTAGTCTTCCTAAAGGTTGAGGGGTTGAAGAGGCTTGTTGAACAATTTAATTTTCAAGGATTCTATTGTGTGAAACAAGTTGATCAATCCTTGCATTTAGTTGCTTGAATTGGTCTTCATGTTGTTTGTTAGTGGTTGATTGTTGGTTTATGAATTGCTCCATAAGACCTTCTAAGTTAGACTTTGGTGGTGGTTAAGGGTTAAAAGAAGGATGATTCAGTTTCATAGGGAAACCGGATGGATTTTGTGGTTTGGAAAAATTTTAGTTAAATGGAGGGTTTAGTTGAGAGGATGTGTTTGACTAAGAAAATCCGGGATAGTTTCTCTATTGAAGGTTATAGGTATTAGAATTCAGTCCCCCTCTTTGGTTAAAAGATCCTTGCACAAAACTTACATCTTCATTAGCATTAGAATTCATATTGCATTGAGTATATGAATGAGATCCTCCACAAAGCTTATAAGCAACACTAGCATTTTCAATAGAGTTAACTTGAGATTTACTTACCAACTTGGTGAGAGCATCTACCTTAGTGTCAAGCTCCAAAACTCCTCTTGCCTTTGCCATTGTTGGCTCATCACTCATGTATCCTTGAGATGTAATCTCTTCAAGTAGAATAACAGCCTCCTTAGCTGTTTTATCCATCCATTTCCCACTAGAGGTTGTATTAACAATATTTCAGTTTTCATCCGTCAACTCATTATAGAAAATTTGAGGGATCATCCAATCGAGCAAGCCATGGTGTGGACATTGCCTTTGAAGCTCCTTGAATCTCTCCCAAGCTGTATATATGGTCTCACTACCATTTTGCTTAAAAGTAGTGATCTCATTATGAAACTTGGCGGTCTTTTGTGGTGGAAAATACTTGTGTAAAAATGCTTGCTTCAATTGGTCCCAAGTAGTGATTGATTCACTTGGCAAACTAGCAAGCCAAAGTTGTGCCTTTTCCTTGACTGAAAATGGGAAAAGCCTAAGCCTTATTTCATCATCCGTCACTCCATTAATCTTGAAGGTAGCACACACATTGAGAAAAGCCAATATATGAGCATATAGATCCTCTCCTTGTAAACCTCCAAATTGATTATTTTGCACCATATGTATGATGCTTGGTTTAATTTGAAAGTTATTGTTGGCTATTGATGGAGCCACAATTCCTCCAAAATTACCCGTTACATCGGGCATAGCAAAGTCCCCCAAAGTTCGTCTTTCCGGTTCTGCCACAATGTTCAAATTTTATTGATTCAGATTTCTTTGCCTTTGTTCCCTACGTAAAGCACATAAAGTTAACTCAATTTTGGGATCAAAATGTAAAATATCACTAGTACTTCTACTAAGTCTCATAATGAAATCAAACAATTAATGAAAATAAAGCTTAACAAAAATTACAACTAATAAAAATAAAATAAAGGCCTAAAATAACCTTTCTCTACCCTAAGCTAATAAAAATATCAATCAAGTTCCCTGGTAACGGCGCTAAAATTTGATGTGGGTAAAATTATAATACTCTAGTCTCTAAAACTAAGTATAGAGTAAGTAAGGTATCAAACACTGGGAACTTGTGAATTTTATACTAACCGAATTGATAATAAGATGGATAGACAAAATATTTATAATGACAATTGTTGGATTATTCTAATTAATTACTAACTACACTAATTAATCTAATATTCTAAATATCAAGTTAAATATGGTTTATTAGAACTACAAGTAGGAATTTATCAAGAATTACAAGATAAATAAATAACTACATCAAATGATTATAAACATGGTATAAGGCATAAATACAACTCTCATTGTCATATATACTTAAAGTCCTTCAATGCAACTCTTATTGTCAATAAAAGGTAATTCATTTAGAGTCTACAAGCATTCTCATGTCATCGTAGAGATAAACATAATTCATATTATTACCATGCAAGGCTTATAATTTTTATTAAGTAGAAACCCTTATCTCCAAGTGATTTCATTGCTTTTATAGAATTCAATTATATATCCACTAAAATGCTCCAACTCTCATTGTGTACATATTTGATTACAACATCATATATGGTGACCAAGCATACACAATACATTCAAACTCACAATTGAATTCAAACCATTAATATAACATAAAATAAAAATATAATTCATTGATTCATTCTTCCTTGCAATTCTAACAAAGAATGGCTTAGCCAAGATACATGATAAACACAATTAAAATAACAATAAAAAGAAAAATAAAATACAAAGTACTGAGAGAGAGAAAGATAGAACTTTGAATGTAGATAGCCTTTTTGAAGATTTCTTAACTTGCTTTGAATGTTCTTCACTTGAATATTTGAATTGCACTAATAGTAACTAAATAAAACTAACACTTTTAATAAGTAATAATAAATTCTTTCTGATATCTCTTGTTTAAAATTGCTATTCTATCTTCTATATCCTCTGAAATATAGACAAAATATATATTTATAGGTCTTAGGAAGAGTTATAAGTGATTAAAATTCATATACATTTGGAAAGGCATCATCTGTCATGAAAAGTCACCACCCTATGCAGATGCAGTAACTTTAAGGGCATTCTCGTCCATCAAATTTATGTTATTTGTAGAAATTATCTTCATAAATTTTGTAGGTCTATGAGTTATATTTCCAATGCAACTTGAATCACCCAATTTGGAGGTCAGTAGAAGAAATTATGGCCAAAATACAAAAACTGTGCAAAGTGAAGAGTTGCACCCCTTTGACTCGACATCATTGTGCCGACTCGGCATGATCGGCCTCTGTCATAAGTTGGCACACTGTGCCGACTCAGCACAGGCCTGAAAAATGGTTCCTTTAGTCCTTTTTGGTTTTTTTTCACTCCAATGCACTCCAATACACTCCAATGCTACTTTAATCATAAAATTAGCCTAGAATGACCTATAAAACATATAAACAACATAGAAAGCATAAAATCATAAAAGCATAAAAACTACAAGAAAAATATAATAAGTAATTAAAATTTAAATGTAAAAATAAATAAAAGACAAGAAAATGATCCTAAATAACTATGCTAGCTTGCATACTATCACTTTTCATACCTCTCATTCTCAGTTAACACTATAGTTATAGTATGTGCAAACTCTGTAGCATCTATATGCACTACTGGCAATATTAGAGGATTTATGACATTCTTTTACACTAGTAGAGGATGGCCATTTCATGCTCTCCTAAGTATATTTCCAAGGTTTAGCATGGAAACCCTAGATCTCAAGCTTCCTTGCTCGCTATCTACTTGAGCTCCTCGCTACTTACTTGAGCTCATTGTGATTGCATCCAACTCCTATTGGAGCTTTCTATCCAATCAACTATACCAGTTCTTCTTTTTAGGGTACCTCAACCTCTACCTCTACTTTTGCCTCTGCCTCTACTTCTATCCTAAATAGCTAATCTTCCTCCCTTAAATCATGCCATTACCTAAAATATAAGATTAAAATGATTCAACGATATTTACCATCAAAATATAACTTATTCACTAATATTTACCAAACTCTAATCATAACAATGTCTATAAAATCTACCTAACCTATGCTTTGATAATAAAACAATGTGATGCCCCTTCCCGCCAGCACCTCTATTATATAATCATAACCCCTTTAACCATCTAACTCAGGCACCAATGTGGTAGGGTATCACTTCTCACCTAAGTATCCATTAGTACAACTAATGATTATCTTATTTAACATATAAAATGAATTTTCTGTTCAACTCTTACATATTTATATCTATTAAAATATAAAGAGTACAATATACTTAAATTTTTAACATACCGAAGTACCATAGTCAACTATAAATATAATACTAATATAAAATAATATTTGGGTAACTATACTCATTATTCTAGCTTATTATTAAAACTCCTAAAAATATTAAAATATATAATTAGTCTTCCAAATGATTCAATATTCACTTTCAGCTATTGGATTTATTTTCTCAAACATTGTTTTCTTAAACTTTCCATCATACTAATAGCCTTAGCATACTAAGAACTTACTCATAAATAGCTAGCTATAAATTACTCTAGAAAAATTAAAATAAAAGAGTGGTGAGTGTTTTTAAGAAAAAGTACTCAGTGAGTGAACAGAATACAAGTAAGGTATAATCTAATAACATGACAAAAGAGGGTCCCAAAGAACATATCACAAAAGAAGGAATATCAATATAGTGAATGCAGCAAAGTAAAAATCCAACAAGAGATGTTGAATTAATATTGAACACTGTCATTTCTTTTTTATAAGTTATCAGAATAATTATTTAAAATCATCAAATCCACATAAATTCTACATCTTTCTTAATTATTCTTTGAGAGCTTTAGTATCACGTGCTTTTAATAGTGGGTAAACATTTATTATTTGTAACAATACTCTCATATTAATTTTTATATTACCCAACATGAACTTAAGCATTGAATTCCTCATTTTCAAGCACTTATTAATAACTTCTATACGACCCGGTCGTACATGCCATCTCAACTTCTTGAGCTCATGCTCTTTCCACAATCACTTATATGATTTTGATGCTTAGTATAACATTTGATTAAGCTTTAGAAAACATTGAGAATTCATTTAGAGTAAATATATATATAGCACTGCACCGTATGCATAAGCAGATAGCGGTGGCTAGTACTATTATCACACCAAAGGTTACCATATTTACACATCAATAATATGCTAACCTGGCCATAGGGGTTGGGCCTACATACCCTAAAGCAAATATCACAATTAAGGCCTTATTATATTCACATCGCTCACATGGAGCCAAGTTACATTTCCATCAATTCATCTAAAATGTCATACCCTAGTTACAGTCTTAAATCTTATCTCACATGGTGAATGGTTGTGTCCCTAATATCTCATGCCAACTTACCAAGCCCGGCCACATCCATGATATGGGTTTACCGTCTCTTAGTGCCATATGTGCTTATGCTCATTGTTATCATTCTTTAAAGTTCTCATATATCAACGTATTGTTGTCATTGTCACACATCTTTCTTTATCACCATCGTCTCCATAATTCTTTTATATTCTTAATTATCATTTATAGATTAATTTATAATTAATCATTAAGATTGTACATTTCTCAAGATAATAATTTTCATTTATTTAAAGAGTGTAAGATACACGGTATTTTTATAATAATCTTTAACAAGCATTTATTCTATAAATTCTTATGCTCTAATACTATAAGGCTTTCTAGCTTCTTATTGTAATATTTCAAAATCTCGGAGATTATTGAAATATGAGTTATATATCTTATTTGGGAGTTTTCTTTCTCATTTTAGTTTTTCTTTATATCACAATATTTTCATACAATTTATTATGGTAGTTCACACATTTATTTTGCCTTTATATTTATATGTTTTATGTTTGAGTGTTATTTCTATGAATTAAGATTGACGCATGTGAGACTTGATCTCAGTTGCTGAAGGAAATGGAGAATCAAAGCAACCAAATATATGGAATTTTAAAAATTTTGGAAGTATGCAACACTTGCACCAAGTTTGAATCCATTCAATGCCCCAAGAACCAAATCACATGCAATTTACATAACTAAAAATGCATCATGGATAATATTTTAATCAATAAACAAAAATGACATGTAATCATATCACAAGTCCTACATACTAAGAGTTAAGCAACACTTATAAAACTCCCAAGTTTGTAGAATGCTCGATAAGCTTTTGATTATTGAGATCCACTAGGTCTGAGCTCCCCAAGTGTGAATCCTCTAGCTTGTGACACACGGTTTGCTTCAAGGATGATCTTCAAGATATAACAAGCTCTCAACACAAGCCTCTCTTGAATAGACCTAAGAGCTTGTGAAAGCTTGTTTGATCTAGAAGGTATAGAACTTAGTATTTTCCCTCCCAAGATGATGGTGTAGAGAGATCACAACTGTTGTGATGTAGAAAGGTTCACTCTTTAATTTAGGAAGAACGAAGACACTCTTTCTTTTCCATTAGTCTAGTTGGAATAACCAAAACTATCTCTCACTTGTCTTGGCCAAAATTTCCAGCATAAGGTTAAGTGTCTTACACATTTCTTGTTAATTAAATAATCCATTAGTGTCTTATTTTCCAAGTCTAGTAACTATTGCTAGTCTTCATTTAAAGTCAACATTCCAAGTCTTCTAAAGACTTGGAATTCCACAACCTTGACAATATAAAGCCACCATCTTTGAATTGGTTAGTTTAGTTGGACGGAGAACCCATCCCTATTCCAATTCCATTAACACTTAATGGGCTTGGACTTAGGCTTGGGCTTGGGCCATGGGCTTCTCTACACTTAGAGATGGCCCAATCCAATCCAAACAATCAATGGCCTAGATTAAACTCTTTAATCAATACCCAATCCATATATTTAACAAGTGGACTAGTTCAAACTCTTTAAACAAAGTCCAAGGCCTATGGTTTATCACATAGACCAAGTCCATCATCCATAACTTACATAGTCCATCTCATGGGCCCATGTACATATAGATATATATATATATATATATATATATATATATATATATATATATATATATATATATATATATATATATATTTAGAAGGCTAATATTAATTTAATCTTTAATTTAATATCTCATATTAAATTAAGGCTAAATTAATATTTGCATAAATGTAATAAAGTTCCAATCTTTGAATTCGAATTTCGGAATATGCTAGATCCTCGCATATACGCAAATCCAATTCAATTAATTAAACTCTTTAATTAATAATTAAATTAATGTTAATAATCATAAGTGCAACCCTTATGTGTGTGAATTACTAGGTTCAAGTCTAAATAGCAATGAAAAATGATATTAACACTTAATATCATAGAAACACCTTTCCATACTGAATGTGAAAATCTCAATATATTACATTCAGTTCCCATAAGTCGTGAGTGACCCCTAGCATAGATATCACAACTACCCAATTCGAAATGAATGCTATATGTTGATTCATAAAAACCAAAGAACACAATTACCGTACACTAAATGTCCCTTCATTATAAGATCTCGATATTGGCTAGAGTTAAGGTTTAGTCAAACTCTAATTGCCTCTATCATATGACCTCATCATAAGTTCAATTCTTGATAAAACATGACTACTACTAGAAAATCTTTTCTAGCACCGAAACTCTTTTTGGGTAAGTCGAGTTTGACCTAGTTAGGTACTTATTCATCAAGAATAACTTAGATAGCATAGGATCTTATCCCGGTTCACTCCAGGCAATGAATTCTATCTTGGCCGATCACTCATCCCTACATATAACCAACTAGAGCCACCACACGCTATATACCCATACATGGCTAGCACATGTATGTTAGTATAGTAGTATGCCCTAGTGGCAATCTTGTATTATGACATTGTATTTTATCCCAAATGGCCATGTAATGTTCTTGTAAATAAAGTGTTTATTTATTTGAAGCATTACTCCATTAGCATTATGTTAAATAAATG
>CATIWO010255753.1:0-27738 GCA_949673435.1 Macaranga tanarius | reverse complement strand
TTATATGTGTTTACACTACAACAATCTATATATATAGCTACAAAAAATTTATTAGAAACATAAAAATTACAGTTAAATATAATCTATAGCTATGTAAATTACAATCGTTGGAAATTGTATAAGTTAAAAGTTAATTTATGGGTTATTTATAAATCAAATCATGACTTTAACAATTTTAGCGTTTTAATCACATCTTTTCAATTTTGGCAAAATAAAACACCAACTTATAAATCTTGGCAACTCGAAACACCGATAGAAATTCCGATGATTACAATATGACGTGGCAGTTGGAATTTCTATCGGTATTTCGAGTTGCCAATATTTATAAGTTGGTATTTTATTTTGCCAAACTTAAAAAGATATGATTAAATTACTAAAATCGCTAAAGGTCATACTTTTTTTTTTGCAAATAACCTTTTTTAAAACTCATCATTTATTAGATTAGAAAGTTTGATTTACTTGATTTTTATTTTTTTTTATCTATATAAGTAATTCTATGGTGAAGTATTTATACGTCTATTTATGGTTTAAAATCTCTCTCTATCAATGTATGAAATTTACTATTGTTCAAAAAAAATGTAGAAGGGACTATTTGATTTAAGTTTTCATAACAAATGATAGCTTGTAGTTGATAAATGTGAATCATTTTATTATTTGTTATTATTAATATGTTAAATGACTATTAAAAATATAATTTATTTTTAAATATAATTTTATATATTTAACAATATTTTTAATTAGATAAATTATTTAAAAATAATATATAGTAATAAATAACACTTCATTATCTTTGATTTATATTATTATTAAAAATATTACTAGAAATTATTTAAAAGTAAGTTTTAAAATATAAATTTCAATAATATAAAATATTTTGAAAATATAAATATAAAATTTATATTATTTAATTACTGATTTTAATTTAAATTAATTTTTATTTTATTATAATTATAAAAATTAATTATATAAATTTAATTTAAAAAATTATTTTGTTATTAGTTATTTTTGTGAGGGTAATATAGTTCAAATAAAAAATAAAATTTAAATCAATTATCTACTGAAGGAAAAAATTTCAAAATAGAGTTGATAAAATTTTAAGTTGTTTTTTTTTTTTGAAAATGTAAAATTTTAAGTTGTTAGGAATTAAAACAACTATCTGCTACTAATTTTTAAATCTCTCAAAATATTTAAAATTTAATTGTCTCGTGATAAATAGCTATCAACTCCTCTAAACGAAACACCTAAAATCTTTTTTTTATTTTCCTGCTCCTTGAACTCTACTGATAAAAAAAAAAAAAGTATTGTTTTGATTGTTTTTTGAGTTTTAGCCTATAAGCTCTTTGGCTTCTTCTAGCAGCCTTGTTTTTATTGTTGTTGTCTTTAAAAAGAGTAAATGAAATTTTCATTGCTACAATGCTTATTTCTTTTTTTAATGGTAAAATTATAAAAATAACTAAAGTTAAATATAATATTTTTAAAATATAATATTTTTTTTATCAAACCTATGACATGTATTTTTGTAAAATACGGCATCTTTCTTTCTCTCTTTTCTTTTTTACATTATTTCTTCTGTTTCTTTTCGTTTTTGTCTCTTCCTTTTTTTTTCTGCTTCTTCTTCTTCTCTTTTTATCTTTCTCCTAAATCAATTACTAACCATAAAATTAACATACTAATAATGAATTTTCAGCAGGAAATAAAAAGCTCCAACAACTATTATATTTCTTCTTCTTATTTTTCTGATTTTTTTTTTATATTTATATTTATGGTGTTATGAGTATTGATAAATTTTTATCAATTGATAGTTTCTTTTATTGATTTGATGAGTAGATGTTAATTTTTTTTTGTGTTATTGGCAATGGATAATTCTTGAATTATATTTTTTTCTGATTTTATTTTTAAATTTATGTTTTTGTTGATATAAGTGTTGATAGATTTTTATAGTTTTCTTTGATTTTGGTTAGTGTATATGCATTTTTAGTGGGAAGTTATGTTTGAGGTTATTTTTTATGTTATTTTTAAGATTGTCTGAGGTTATTTCTGAATTTTTTTTTAAGTTGTTTTTAAGGTTTTTTTAGATTGTTGTAGTTGTCGAAGTTATTTTTGAGATTGTTTTTTAAGTTGTTTTTGAGGCTTTTTTTCTATATTATTTTTTAGGTTGTTTTTGAAGTTGTTATTAAGATTATTTTTCATGTTGCTTTTATAGGTTAGTTTTTGAGGTTATTTTTGTGGTTGTTTTTTATGTTGTTTTTGAAATTATTTTTCAGGTTGCACTTAACACTGTATTTTAAAAAAAAAAAATTATTAAAATAGTATTTTTGAAATAAATAAAAAAGTCAACCATATTTTTTATATTTTTTTATTTTTGTAAAAATCTCTTTTTTAATCAATGCAATTGTACAATTAGCACATACCCTTCCGTCCCAAGCTCAAGGATATCGAACAAACAAAAAGGAATTTGTAATATAATATCGAATAATTTATTTCTATTTTTTCACATTAAATATATATACATACATATATTGTGTTGATCCTGTGCATGATCAAGGTAGAATTAACTCTTGTTTTGACATTAACAATCAATTTTGTGCTTCTAACATGTTTGTTTTAGTATGATTATAAGTTAGGTTCATTTAAATGTTAGAGCAAGTTTTTGGTTGATTTAAAGCTTCTTTAAACATTCAAAATGTCCCTCGTAATGTTCCTTAAAGACCTATGGAGGTGCACAACAAGTTTGGGGTCAATCGGAGCTAAAATGTACAAGTTATGTCAAGTTTAGTAAGGTGGCAGCGCTGCTCACGACTGTGAACAGCGCCCGTGAGCAGAATCGCTCCAAATGACGAAAAGAAGAAGAAAAGGGTAGTGCCCTTCACGATCTGACGCTCACGATCGTGAGGAGCAAGTTCCAACTCGTAAGCAGCCCTGCTAACGTTTAAAAATGCTCCAACGATCATATTTTTATAGGTCACGATCGTGAGGAACCAATCCCGCTCGTGAGGAGCCATCTGTCAGTCCAAAAAGTCATGGTTTTGAGCTTAAATTAATGGAACTTTATGTGCACAACTTTTAGTGTCTCTAACAGCTAGTTTTTGGCTTCCTCTATATATATATTGATGCCAAAAACTTATTAGAGGTTAGTTGGTTGATGCAATTGAACATTATTGAACATTTCTTTGTAATTCATTCTTAGTGTTTTTTATTGTTCTTTAACTCTTGAGAGAGTTGGGTTGTGTGATTAGAGATAGGGACTCCTTTCTTCTACTTATTCTTTGGGGATTAAAGACGTGAGTAGTGAGGTGCTATCTCTTGTTGGTTAAGTATTTAGCCATTGTAAAAACATTTTGATTGTGAAAGTTTTAGAGTGAGCCTTGAAAACTCTTGAAGATTGGCTTGTGTTGAGCCAAGAAAAATACATTATTGTGTAAGGTTAGTGTTGAGCCTTAAAACACATTGTTGTACACAATCTTGGTAACAAGATTGGTGTGGGTGATTGAAAATCCTAACTTGGGGATAAGTTAGGTGGAGACGTAGGATTGTTAAGAATCTAAACTCCTTAAATCATTATGTTCTTTGTGTGATTGTTCTTGTTCTTGTTTGGTCCATAGCCTTCTCTTTTAATTCTCAAAAATCTACCATCAACCCTATTCACCCCCTCTAGGGTCTTTCATATTGAATATCTATATTTTTTATTTTTGTATATAGAATATTTCAATCAAAATTTTAAAATTATAAAACATATAATTGAGTCTATGTTATATTTTATATTAAATTTTATATATGATTAAGTTTTTTATAAATTAATTAATTTTTAATCAATTGAATTCTTCCTGTTAAATTGTTTTACTAGAATGACTCTAAATAAATAATATGTTTTTCATTTTTTATCTAATTTATATGTAAGTCATTTAATATAGTTACAAACTAAACATTTAGTTTAGTTAAAATTAATTGAACAATATTGAATACTATTTAAAAATTTTCATTTCATTCACACACAAATTAAATAAATCACTAAATTTATATTTTAATTATATAAATTATTATAGCTTTAGAGTTGTATCAATTAAAAAATATTTAGTTAATTGAAAATTCTTAGTTTAGCTATTATAATTTCATGCTTTCATTAATGAAAATTTATAATTATAATTCATCATACATAAAAAAAAAAATTGCATTAATTATCAAATATTTTTTAAAAAAATTTCAATCAGTGAAATCACAAATATATTAATTAGATATACAAATATTAATGACTGTTTACAAATGTGTTTCTCAAGTAAATAGATAAAGTATTTATCATATATATTTTGACTTAATTTTCATTACATATATTTTTCTTTTAGCTTCTTTTGCAATTATACACATGCTTTTATTATTATAAATCTATTATAAATTTATAATTTATATTTTAATCAGCTAAAAATGAAATATATATTTTAAACTTTTAACAATTTTGTAGAAAAAATAATGTAAAATACAAATAAATATATAAGGATTTAATGTCAAAAAAATGTTAAAAATGCAGGATCTAGAAATAGCTTTTTCCATTTTGTTATCCATTACTTTGTACTTATGGTTATCTCATACGATGCAAATTTATATGAATATCATAATCAAAGTGAAAGGAACCCACCTCCAGACAACTCTTATAACCTAGGAGTCTATCACCCTTTTCATGGGTGGGGGATAAATATATAATGGAACATAACTCTATCTCTTTCAATAAATTCATTAGTCAATTAATAACTTAAAAATATAATATAAAAAATTTTTATTTTTAAAACATAATAATAAGGATAATGATTTTTTTTTAACCAGAATAAAGATAATGATTAAGTAGAAGAGAAGTAGCGTAGGGGATGATAGTGCAGTCCCTTTATTTGTATTAAAAAGGCATCTCATACCTTTTGTTTTAACTTAATTTATTCTTATACAATAATGCAAGATATGAAAGATATCAAGTTCTCAACCTTACAAATTATTTTCAAGTTTAGTTTCTATAATTAAAATAGTTTAAATATATAATTATTTTAAAATTTTATATAAAAATAAATAATTTAGATATATTGAACATGCATATCATTTAGAATAAGTATAAATTATTCCATGTAGTTTCAATAAACTAAGAATCATTTAAAAACAAAGTATATGAGTACGACAAATAATAATTTTCTATACACTTTTTTTTTTCTAGTTTTTGCAAAGATTCCTTTAATCATTAATGTCCTCAAGCAATCACATTATAGATTATGTAGCAAGAATTGTGTTGCTCATATTAATAGATTTTATTTTTTTGTTACAGGAAATTTATCAGTAAAGCTATTTTAGCCTATGATGCTATTATCATGGTGTAAATAATTAGATACATTACTAAAAAAAAAAAAGTATTTCATAAATGTGATACCAAGTACTGAGAGAAAAATGCACATGAATAAATGAGTTCTTGCATAAAAAAAATTAATGCTACTTGCTTATAGCTGGTTTTTTTAAATTATAAAAGTGGTAAAATAAATAAATAGAAGAAGCTTGCTTAATTATTGGAGGGCCATATCATATTATGTGCAGTACACACGTCTTTGTTTTATTTATTACCCTCCACCCACCATTTTTGTCTATTATTCACACACAATGTCTCTCTTTGTGAAGCTGACCAATCAAGGAAATAAAGCTTAGTAATAAGATATACCCCGACAGACAAAAACTTGTCATATATATACACATACACACATCTGTTATCTTAAAAGCTATAAAAGTTAATTGCTAGACTGTTGGATTGCATATGGTTTTAAACTCAATTCAATTTTATCATATAATGTCTTCTTATTTCACAGTAAAAATAATCTTAAATCAACTTATGCATCAATCACAAGTATATTTTGATTGAACTATATTTTAAAAGTACAGCCCATATTAAACTAATGTATTCAGAAATAAATTTCTAAAAAGCAATATAATTCCTTTGTGTCAGTACCTGACTCAGGTTTAAAGTAAAATATATAATTACTCAAACAACATAATGAAATGAATCATCGCCATGACTTCATTTTCGAGCAACTTGAACTTTATTGAACTTTTAATAGCATTTTAGGTCGGACAGCATGTGAATTTTAGGCTACACAGTAAAAGTCCTTTACATTCATTTATCTTTTTATTCAACACAAAATCAATATGGCTCTTTTTGATCAAAAAAAATATATATATATGGCTCTTTTGTAACCAATAGGGCAGCCATGATAATGATGTTATAGCAATTGAATGAATACATGTAAGGAATTAATCGCATGACATTACAGAAAGTGCTACGCGTAGATCATTTGAGGTTCCACATATGTACATTCTATATGTCTCTATTTCTTGTTCGATGCCCTGGGGAGTTTGGGCAGCATAATGATGGTTGCTCAAGCTATCGTGCACGGAAAATATTATTTCCCTGGAAATTGGCTCGTGGCCGTTGAGAAGATTACCCATGCTTAAAACTTTTCTCCAGGACTGATTAGCCGTAGGTGGTGTGAACATATTGGATATAACCTGTCTCTCCTGCATCCTTACTTTCTGCTTCACATTGAACTCCTAAGTGAAGACAATAGAACAACAGAATCTATATTCAGATCAAAATCCAGATTAAAGACAGCTGTTGTGAAGACAAGGCAGCTTATTGCCAGAGTGTAACAAAATAATAGTTACAAAATAATTAGTAAACTTCTATATATTACTTATATTTCAAACCATTTTGGACTTCCAATAAATGCAAAAGTTAGTTTTGAAGATTACATTTTCGACACTTCCTACATGCCGATACTGTTACACATTTTTATGTGATCTAAATGAAAATCTATGAACTAGTCGATTTCTTTAAATTAAATGCATGCTTCAATTGAGGCACAGAATGCAGGGATGCAAATATAAACGGATTTTAACAGCATAGAAACAGTTTACCCGTTGATTGGCATCTAAGGAGCCTGTTCCCATTCTTGGAGAATAAAAGTTGTAGTATTCGGTGAAGATTTCCTTGGAAAGACGCGGTGCTTGTATGAACTTGCGATGAAGAGAAGCTGCAAGCATAAGCAATTTCTCGACATGTTCAAAGATGTCGCACAACCGTCTTAGATCTTCAATGGTCTCACTATCGCCAGATAGACTATTTGCTGACACATAGAGAAGGATTTAAAATTTTGAGAAAGCTTGCTCACAAAGAAGCACATGCTTCCAGTAAAGATAACAGGACAAAAAGAGAATTACTTTGCAGAGGCTTCAACATAGAACCCATAGTGCGGTAAAGTTGTTCCATTTTCATTGTCATCTGCTTCAAGTCTCCAAAATTAGTCTGATTCAGTGTGTCAGCTGATGCTCTGAAGGCAGTGCAAACCATTTGCTCTAGCAGTTGATTGGGTCGCAATGTCTCCAAGTAATGAAGGATCTGTGGCATTCAAGTTGAATGAGTGGGGTCAAGTTTCAAACACAAGAATAGCTGAACTATAAAGACAAGTGATAATTTAAGTTTGACAAGTTGAAAGCATATTTTGACAAAAATGTATAATGATGATAAACACTTTCTTTACAAAGGGCCAGTGGCTCAAGTAGTATTTTCCTTCCCAATCCACCAAAATATAGGTGGAAGTTGACCACCACCCAAACCTCCAATATTGATGAGAGTTAATCACCTTTAAGGTGAAGGATATAAAATTCATAGAAATAAATTCTAAAAAATAATCAACACAAATTTTATATCAGATTTTCCTCTTCATCAGTACATAAATAGGAGAAAGAGAAAGAAAAATAACCTTCTCTCCTTCTCGATTGGGGTCCAGAAATGGTTTCTGCTCATAAGCCGGCAAAGCAGGTACTTCATTCCATATTTTTCGCCATAAATTCCCATGCTCAGTCATTCGTTGCGAAAGTCTGCCTCGAGGAGGCCAATTATGCTTCAAACCATCCATCGAACTTTCCAACGGTCCACTATCTGCAGTCTCATCATTCTCCCAGTCTCCCGGAGAATGCCACCGAATGAAATCCACAAAAACAGCATCAGGATTTGCTGCTTTGAATGCTGACATGTCTAATTCAAATTTCCAGAAGTTGTTGTCATTGACTGGGAATCATCAAATGATGAAAGGAAACCAGTTTCTTTGGAACAATTATTAAAATTTCAATAAATGAATTGGTAATGAAAAAATGAAGAAACATTCAACAACTTCTCTTGCCCTCACCAAAAGGAAAAGAATGGGCGACGGAAAAATTGTAATGAAGATGGGGCTTTCCAGTTAAAGGCAACAGCAAATCAAAATATAAAGCTAATCAACATTACTAGACAGTTAAAACAGATAAGATTTGAAGCTTATGTATTACCTGATGATAAGATATCTCTCTCCAACTGAGCAGAAAAGTTCTGCAATAAATGGTCGAATGCTTACGCACTTGATGACAATAGAAATATGCAAGGAAGACATATAAAGTAGGATATGATAACCATATTTTAAGCGCAAAAACAGAAGATTTATTATTTGATTTTTTGGCAAATTACTAGGCAAATATATAATAAGTAATAATCTTTGCAGCATAATATAGGTTCCTCTATGGTCACTAGACTTGTAAACAAATACCAGCACAGCCACTTCAATATGTCACATAAAAGCTATAAAGATGCTTCAATGAGGTAAATGTTACCAAGATTCAGGAGAAAATGGAGCAAACATTCAAGTGGTAATGAAATTAGATTTTTTTTTTCCATTGAACTGTGTACACTTGGAAACTAGGCATCATGAGCTGGGAAACTATTTTATGTACCATACTTCCTCCTTAACTTCAGAAATTTAAAACTAAGACTACGTTGAGTAAATCAGGGTTAACAGATGAAGAGTCTACCAATGCATGAAGCTTTCCGCATTGTAGGCTGTAAAAGGGCTCTAATGTAATTTTCAGTGTACAGACAATCTCAACTCTGATATCTTACTGTTGGCCAGTGGCTACTCTAATGCAATATTAAATCTCAGAGTTGCATCAAGCACAACACTGCTCTCTGCAGTAGAGGTATTGTGCCACCAATTTATCTTCTACTAAAACAGTATCACAATATTTGCATTTCTTAATACAGATCCAAAATGATCAGCAGATGAACCTACAAACCACAGAAAGTCTTAGGACCAGGCTACGGAATATATACTGTCTAGTGTGCGTAACAAATCCTTCTAGTTGATAGGCTTTTAATTAAAATGGTCAGTGAATTCAAGCGGTTGTGATATTGAAATTGACTGTTAAAAAAATAATCAAAGGTGCACAAAAAAAAAATTGAACTTACAAAAGAATCGCCAAACGCTTCAACAGCCTGCATTCGTTCTTCATGCATGTCTTCTGTCATAAGCGGTGGATCCTATAACAATTCATAGGTAAATACAAGTTGTATTATCTATTGAACTTTGTGAGAAGATAATAGTATATTAAGAATATCAACTGGTGCAGAGATAAAGAACCTGGGTAAAAGGCGCATGCATGCTCTGATATGAGTTCAGAAGCATCATGGTCCCAACTACACCAGCGGAGCCTCTCCTGGAACGATCTGAAGGTTTTAGATCACCAGATACTGCACTTCCATGCCTTGTAACATATTTTGATGACAATGCTTCAGACCTATGGAAGCCGTCCTGTATTGAGGGGCTGAATTTTGAAAAGCAAAAGTTATCCGCAAGTCATCAGTGTATATGTGTTACGTTGGAAAATAGCATCATTCAAACTAAAAGAGTAGCTAGTCAAACAAGTTGGTTTATATACAGACCAGACCAAAGGAAAACTTACAAAGTCCTTTCAGCCACTAGAAAAAACAAATTTATTTTAAATTTTTACCTTTCAGATTTAATAATTCAGAACAAAAATTAAAATGTAGATTTACGTGTGATGTGTAAATCGTTTGACTCCTAAAATTCGTTGTCTAGCTCGCCACTGGTTATCCAAATAAATAGTCCATGTAACCAAGTTAAAGTTAATTTTCAAATAATGGCATTCAGTGACCACCATGTATACTGCCAATCACTTCTCAAACACACATAAGCTGCCAGCTGCCACTCCTTAAAAAAGAAACGAAACAAACTTAAATGGAATTAAGAGCAAAAACTACAGAGTGAGAATTGATTTCTCTGGGTTGGAAATTGCCTTGAGATAAATAAATGAGTGACCATCACTGGATTAATGACAAAACGAGAAGCAGCAGATTGTCATCAAACAAGATTAGAATTACCAAAGCTTAAGAAATGGAAAAAGCAAAAAGGAGGCTAAAAGATAAATGGAGCACTGGATGATATGAAATCTTGGAAATCTGGATATTGAGTTAAAGATGACAAGAGTTTTTGGAGGTTAAAATGTTTGAAAAAAATTAATTTATTTGTGGGTGGAATCACCTGGCCTAACATTTGAATCTGGATGTTAAGAGATGGTTCAGATACAATTTGTGAAGGACAACCACCTTGACCATCATAAAACCATGTAAAATTGCACTGTGTTGATGTGCCTGTGTACACAGGTGTATTCCTACATTGGTTTGATTGGTTAACTGGTGTGCTGGGTCAAATGCTAAGATCAAAATTGAACTATTCAGTCCAATTAACAATTATTTTTTATATGTTCTTTTTTTAGTGTGATTTCTGTATCATATTTAATCTCCTTAAGGAATGACTACAGATTATGCAAAATAAAATCATAAACTACATTAATTATAATGATTATCATAATAAATGTTCCAAGGTGAATAAAGACTTCCCTTGGGATCAGTTTGACATCGTTGTGTGGGACCCATCTGTTGAAAATTTGAATTTTTATTTTTTTTTCATTTTTACTATTCCTAATTATTTCTTGTCCACTGTGCTTCTTCTCAAAGTTGCGTTCCAAAACACAAGTATAAAAAAATTTAAAATAAAAAATAAATAAGCAAAGCACACTGCCAAGCTCCCCCTTGTACAAAAATAGAACAGTAAAAAGGGAAGAATATGATTGAACCCTTAAAGCTAGCCAATTTTTACTAGAAAATAAAGGAGCTCTCACTTGCTTAGTTCACCTGTCACGAATCCCATCAAACTTTTCATTGGGTACATGCATTTTAGGTGCCACATTCCCTGTTAGACCATCTCCCTGCACATTTTATTAACAATCATATAAGTCCAAAGTCAACTACAACACTAACATTCAACACATTAAACAGTAGCATGGAAAGAACAGATTAAAAAAAAAACGCAGCCGAATCACCTTGATATCAGCAAAAGCATGATCATTGCTTTCTATACAATCTTGGAAGTCTTCATTCAGTTCACACTTCTTCTCAATGCATATAGCAAGCTGAAAAATAAAATGCAAGGTGAGATGATTTTCCTAGGCACACAAGTGGTCAAGTACTATAAAAGAACATAGACAAAATGCTTCAGAAGCTTTCATATCTTTGTAAAATCTGGATTTACAGGATTTGTTTGCCAAAGAAAAAATACTGAACATGGTAATATATTTCTATAATAAAATCCAATATTTCTTATGGGAACTCAAAAACTCCTAATCAAACAACTCAACTGAAATACAGAAAACAGAGTGGCACCCTCAGAAGTTCAAGGGAAAGCAAATTTACTGCATAATAAGTGAGGCATAATTTATATATAGCATTCATGCGAAAAATTTTGTAACAAGAAAAGTAACTAAAACATTAGAAGACAGAGAAAGAATTTTTAAAAAAACTGTTAAAAAAAAAAAGTTATCAAGTTAAAGAAAAAATTCCTACAAACAAGATTAAAAAAAAAAGAAGCAAGAATTTGAACAACAAACATGTGGATGAGTGCCAACTCCATCAGCGATACATGCTCGTATCTAACACTTTAAGCAGCATAATGTTGACAAACTTGACAAGGGGTTAAAATCTGTTTGGTGTATGTTTAGTTTTGCCTTAGAAATGAAGTATGAATGCCATTGGGCAAGTGGCTGAGTGATCTAATGCCATTCTTATCATGCAAGAGATGGGTTTAACTCCTGCAAGCCCCATTCCCCTTTTCAAGAAATTTCAGAGTATCAAAAGAAAAGAAAAATGAAACAGGAATGGAACTAGATGCCATGCAAACATCCTACTTCAAAAATTCAATATCAAGTTTATTTTAATGATTAATATAAACTAATGTGATTCTTAAAAATTATAACTGATAAAAGAACTGTGTCATTGAACTATATCATTTTAATATTGATTCAAGTGACTTGAATATAAAATTTTTGTCAAAATCCTTGTCTAGTAAACAGAAAAATGGAGTCATATTTTTAATATCACATCCGATTCCCATTTTCAAAGTGAATGAACATTTCCTCAAGAGTTTTGTACTGTTTTCAGCTGCCACTGTAAAGAATTAAAAAATCATGAAAATTTGATAAGTGAAAATAACAAAATTAGGTGTAGGATTTTGAGGATAGTAAACTAGTTTAGATCATTCTGGAGATTCACGGAGGAATTAACACTTGAGGCATGATGTTTCAAGGGATAGAAAATATGCTTGGTTGCTGTCAACCTCCTGCAATAGTTCCAGTAATTCAGATATCTGGATCTGAACATGGAATAGAGCTGTAGAGAATAACAATGAAAGGAAAGATAAACTTAAGATCGCATTACAAGAACATCTATGAAGGCAGCAATCTCTTTTCCAGACAAAGACTTAACATTCTGGAAGTTGTTTTAACAGCACTTTATTTAACTAAAAGCATTGCAATTCATTCTATTAGTATATAGTACCGATCCTAATTGGACTTGGAACACTACATAAGAAATCTTAAATACTCT
Source organism: Macaranga tanarius (assembly GCA_949673435.1). Classification (NCBI taxonomy): domain Eukaryota; kingdom Viridiplantae; phylum Streptophyta; class Magnoliopsida; order Malpighiales; family Euphorbiaceae; genus Macaranga; species Macaranga tanarius. The sequence goes on along the minus strand of CATIWO010255753.1, from coordinate 14,954 downwards.
ATTTTTGATTGGGAAAAACCAAACAAAAGAAGCATACTAGTTACTAATAAAACCACGGAACAACAAACTTAGACATAAGAATATTCCAAACTCCTTGAACTACCAAAGCACTGGCGAATTTGCTTAAATAATCACATAACTTTTTATTAAGAAAAGAAATTTTATTGAGCAAAGAAATAAAGTACACCATGGAGCAAAAGAAATCCTCATAAAAAGAAAACAACAGAGAACTAGAAGAAAAAATAACCATGCCCCCCTTCCATCCCAACCCCAAAACACCAAAAGTAAAACAAAACAAAACCACCCACCAACATAGCAGCAACATAGAAGCCAAAATTGCATTACTATTTTTTTTTTTTTTTAAAAAAAAGGTAAATTGAATCTTGATCATAATAAAGTCCTTTTATTCTAGAATTTTTTTTAGAAGATATTACAAATTCAGAGAAAAGCTAAACCTTGAGCATTAAAATATTGAACTGGCAACAACTTATCACCCACACAGAAGTGTTGAACAATAAATTTGAAGTAAACAACGTTATTAAAGCATTCATCTTGTCAAGTACAATGTTATGTTCCACTACAAGTATTCAGTAATTCAATGTAAGTTCTTTCAAACACCAAGAGTAAGTACAGTAGCAGAATTGAAATATTCAAGAGAAGTACATTTCAGAGTACCAATACGGACGAGTCTCAAAACCTCCCTCTTTGGTCTTTGCTGAACAATAAAAAGGGCTTCATTTCCTATTTTCCCCGTTACATAAATATTTGCATAATTCAAAGGGATAAGTACAATTTTGTACCATGTGGTTTCACCTTTTGCCAAAAGTAGTCATGTGCTTTTTTTTTAACATTTAAGTGCCCTGTGTTTCATAATATTTTACATTTTAATACCTTTCTAACAATTATGGCTAAAAAAATAAGCATTAAATAATACAGATTTTTAATGCTAAAATCATACAATGAGTGATATATCATTCAACTAACTACAATAAACTCACAACAAATCAAGTTTAAATGTATTTTTAATTTTCTTATGAATAAAAAGAAAAACTTTTTAAAATAAATCTATAATATTTTTAAAAATAACCAATTGGTTAGATTGATCATAAATCGTACATAGAAAAAATTTATCATTGAAATTTAATATTATATCAATGTTTTTTTATAAAATAATGATGATATTAGTTACAAGGGTACTAAAATGCAAAAAAAATAAGAAACACAGGGTTCGTAAATGTCGAAAAAAAATTACAGAACTAATTTTGTCAAAATACGAAACCAAAGGTACAAAATTGTACTTATCCCTAATTTAAACTACAAAATACACAATATTAGGTTATATTAAGTTCTTCATTTTTTTTTTCCGTCATCTAAGTATCGAAGTTATAGATAATTCATTTGTATGGCAAAAAATGGCCCATTTAGTAAATAATCATCAACATAAAAATTTATACAGGCCCAACTCAATTAATAGGATTAACACAGAGTACAAATTTTCAAAACTTAATTCCCAATTTTTAATGGCTTGAATAGCACAATCAATTAATATTCTTTCAATACGGTTATTACCATTTGCAATTTCTGGTGAATCAAACAAGTTGACAGGTCAATTGAACCATTGACAGGCATTTTAGGCAATGGTTGTGACTCCTCCCAACACCAACGGACCTCTCGAATAAACTCTACCCAGAGCACAGCAATAGCTACATACAGAAATAAAACCACAATCAACTCCCAGAAAAGAAAGAATATAAACATAAAGATGCCATTTTCATCATTCAGAGATCAAATGTAGATGGAGGCCCCTACACTATAGTCAAATATGCAATTGGACCCTTCATGATTTATTTTGCTTAATTTAGTGCAACATTTTTTTTGGGACTAGTTTAGCCATCTTGAAGATAAAATAATATGTTGTTGACAAGAAAAAATAAATTATTGTTTATACTATTAAAAATTTCACCATTTTAATAAGTCTTTTAAAAACTTTTAGCTAATTTCTTGAAAAAAGGAAAAGAAAACGCTTCTTCTTTAACAACTGCTAGCCACCACCCATCCCATTTTGTCAGACCCAAAATCCTAGCAACACCACAGCAACCGCTTACCAGGATTGAAAACAACCACTAACAATCCATTCTGCTGTACCTCCCTTCTTCCCTCCTTTTTTTTTTCAAATCCTGATAATTTATCATATGCATGTATGCATATATCCTTCTGCTCTTTCTCCTCCACTTCCAAATCAGCTGTTCTTTGCCAAGTATGAATACCAGGCCCCTTTTTGGAATTTGCCACAGGGAAGCCCTAGTAGTGCTTAGGTTAACCAAACCCCCATCACTTTCATTATGCTGAAAACGTATTTGAGTTTTTGAAGATAGAAACTAGAGACAATGAGATGGCAGCGTTCCCTGAATTGACAACCATTAAGCTCATGAAATCTTAGTTAGGACAGGTAATTTTCATCTCCTTTTTCTCTCTTGCTTTAATGGTGGCCAGCATTTGTTGTTTAATGTGTCTTTTTCTTAGAAATATAATAATATTCATCTTTTTCTGAATTTAACTTGTTACAACTTATATATATTGTTCTACTCCCAAAAGACCTTAATGTTCAAATAGCAAAGCTTTGTACTAGTTGAATAAATAAAACATGAAGTGCCCAATTGCATGTTTAACTGTAGTACTAGTCAAATTCTATCATTTTCTAACCTCCATATTCAAGCAAATAATGCATGATACAATTCATACATACCACGTATGTTGCAGTTCCCGATCCATAGACAATGTATGCAAAACTGTGCAAAAAGAGATTCCAGAGGTGCACCTTTAACAGCTCTAGAATTCTTATGCTCACCTTTGGTAAAATCTGGGAGCTGAGATCCTGTGATGGAAATAATTAATGAAAATTAAGAGTTAAATGTATTTGAAGGATACCAAAATCTGCAACTCTACAATTAAATAATTTTCAAGTAAAGAGTGACTGCGATTGTGTGGTTATGAAGTTATCAAAGAAATGGATTGCTTGGAATAGAATTCCAATGATGACAACAATTACCATCAATCATCCAAGCATGAATTGATCTCCTTTCAACCCCAAAGATACTACTACTGCAGTGCAACCAACTTGAGCATATTCCTAATCCAAGTCCATCTACATTAGGGTTGTTAACCTTTTTGCTATTCTAGTACAACAGGAACATACATTCTAGTTGAAACTCATGGCAATCATGTCTTTGGCTGTCAGAAACAGATTTAGAATGGGGGCACTTGCCCCCACTGCTCTCAAAAGTTCCTGTAAATTCATATATAGCAAAATTTAAGTTTTATACTCAATTATTTGCATTTTGCCCCCACATCCAAATTTCAAGTTTGCCCTTAGACTTAAAACTGTTTTCTTGCTTAACCATTTGAACTTGTCCTCACACTTAGCTCTCGATCTATATAAGATTGCTTAGCAACTATATATCTAATTTGGGACGAATTAAAACTAATTCCTTTTCAGGAAGGAAGAATAAAAATTACTAATTTATGTTTTTGTAGTAGAGAGCTATCAACTAACACTCTTAAAAAAAAACTTTGGCTTTCAAGTTGTATATAATTTATTGCCTGAATATCTTAAAATGTGTCCAAAAACATAAGTTTGTACATTATGAAAGTATTAAAGTACCAGATTTATAAATAAAAGAAAAGAAGGCTCAAAAAACAAAGTTACTAATTTTGAATAGGGAAAATATAAAATGTGAATTTGCTGAATCTTGAAGTGTTTTCTGAAATTAACCTATGATATAAAATCAAACCATAAATCTGCCTTAGCGTAGTTGTAACTATGTCCATCATCTTAAATTGTTTGCCTCATGTCAATCTTAATTATTGCTTTACCGTTTCATATGTAGCAGTTCTTTTATTTACATCTTCATTTACATGTATTGCCTTCCATTAGCCATATTATTATAGTTTCAGCTCCTATGCTTTTTGAAGAAACTTTTACAGTAGTTCATTTCCATTAAAGACAGCTAAAACATGCATGAAACTTCAGAAACTTCAGGAAGGACAAATGAAAAAGAGGAGCAAAATATACCCTCATGAAAAAGATCTTTGAGTACACGATCCATTACTGTTGGTGGGGGTAAAACCATTGAAGACTTGAGATTATCTGAACCTGGGTTTTCAGCTGCAACAGATGAAAAACAAGGATAAAGGAACATTGCAAATCTCTAATAGACTATATAAGCAACTGATCAAGTACAAAGAAATCAGCAAAACAAAATAGAAAAATAAGATATTATGTAGTAACTTCAAACCTGACACAAAATCTTCCATGAATTGGGCAGCAAAAGACAGATCCAATGCAGTAACCAAAAGGCGCAACTGGGAAGCAAATCCAATTCTGTTCCCTTCTGAACTATCACTTTCCAGAAGAATAGTAATTTCAGAGGACTTCTAATATTTTGAGAAACACATCAATTTAATCCAAAAATCATCTCTCAACATAATCCAAGAAATTCAAGCACCAGATGATGAAAAGTAATGCAACCTTAGTTCCCTAGTAACTTTCTCAGGTTTCCCATACTGAGACCCTAACTTTCCCTTGACAAAATCTAAGAACAGTAAAATTCACCCTGCATAACAACGAGAACTCAATCCAAACGCATCATATATTTTCTAAAAGAAAGATTTAACTCTAGGAATAGCCATCAGGATCATAAGCAGAAGTAAACCATCATTGTTTCTGCACATACTATTTATCCTCTTGAATATTGAGTGCAGAAAAATATCCAGTTTGGTCAAATCATGTTTCCAAGATGACAAAAAGTTCTCCCGAAAAAACAGAAGAAATCACAAATGACCAAAAATTAAGTAAATACAAAATAGTTCTAAAATAAAATCCATCTAATCAAACATCAATTGCTGAAGCATAACCTACACATGAGAAAGGCTTCAAATCTTGTTCTTTTTATCTTTAATAGGATCCCCTACACCCTAAGTTCTGATTTAAATTAATTGGACGAAAAAATAAAAATTAAACCAAGATCAAGCAAGTAATTGATACTAGCTATGACAAGCATACCAGCATATTAGTATTTCAGTCATATTTCTTACAGATTTGGTGACAAGATTGGAAGCACCATCCAATTTTCAGCTTCATGAGGTGAAGAATTTTCTAGTTCAGCCATTTCAAGGGAGCTTTCAACTATCTTCTCTAACCACGTGGAAATTAATTCAAATCCTGTATGTAATGAATCAAGGAGTAGCAACAAATCAGTTTTCATATCAAAAGGCTCACCCTAAACTCAAGGGTTACCATCCAAAAAATTCCAATACTTTGGTTCATGTATCAATTAAAAACCAATTCTTTTTTCAATATTTTTATCAATAATATACTTCTACTTCAATATTCTGTCAATTGAAGCCAGCACATGAGAGATGTATAATGTGTGTCAAAGTACCCAAGGTATCAATGTCAACTCTCAGTCGTAATTTATACATAAACTATATCATTTTAGGCAGCTACCAGGCAGAATAAAATTCATGCTTTAACATGTAAATGAAAAACCTCTCTTTAATGATGAACACAAGCTTTAGAAGGAAACATTTATTCTACCAGTATGTTTCAATGTCTAGAATTCACACAACATGAAATATGAAGTAAGGATATTATATGCAATATGATTGTAAGTTTACCTTTTACTGGGTCCTCTGCAGAATACCATTCACTCCAAGGACAATCATCATCCCACTGTGATCCATTTCGGGTGTCAGTGTCACCACCAGGATTTCTTTGACTCTCTTCAGTTTCAGCAGCAGGACTCTGAATGTCACTGTCATCATCATCATTGAGAATTGTTCTGTACGTCGATTTCATTGAAAAGTGAACTTTGAAAAGGCGCATTGCATAATCCAGAGTGGAGTAAGCCTTCATAAGAAAATAAATAAAATACATCATTGGGAAAGTCAGGAACCTAAGGGTGACTACAATATTATTCTCGTTCACAAGCTTGTAAAATGACAGGGTTATTCAGGTTTAGAAAGAAGAATCACCACTCTTCCAAGCCTTAGCTAAGAGTTCTTTTTTTTTTTTTCTAAGATTTTCAATCACAAAGAAAGGATTATAAAAAAAATGCCGTCAAAGGAACTAAGGAAGAGAAACCACATACAAATTACTGTAGTCAAATAAATTATTAGTCTAGTCACTACTTGCAAGCTTGAAAAACCAACGAAAATAAGAGAAACCACATACAAATTACTGTCGTAATAATTAAAGTAAACTTACGAACTTAGAAACGAATAACTCATATAAGCCTTCCAAATGCATAAGCTTTATAGGGACCTGGCTACTAATGAGATCTGCCTCAAATCTTCTAGTGAAAACAGTTCCCATGTTTTGAATTCCAATATAAGCTTTTCGAGAGGGATCATGCACTGGAACAAATGCTGGCCACAAGCTGCAGTTTCCAAGAACAAAGCATTAGAATTCATGTTTGGTGCGGGACAGGAAAATTTATTTATACATATGATTCAGCATGTCTGTGCTGTTAAACTAATCTGCAGCTAAAAAAATAAAAATAAAAAATAAAAATCAATCCTACTTCATCAAAGTCCAAACATCAACATTTTCAACTGAAAAAACCGACCTGGAACAATTTGACAAAGCAATGGCAACTGCGCTTAAGAGCTTGCTAGCTTCTGGTGCATCAAGAACCACACCACTAGCACTTTGAGGAGCAATCACCTGGTGATCCAAACATGTTTGTGAAGGTAACAAAATTATTGGATAGTGCTACAGAACAAGTAAAATGACAAGTGGAGGTGTACCAGAAATTCCTTTACACCAAAGCATAACTGCAAATCATGCAAGGTGCAATCCCAGTCTGCTGCTTTGCCTGTGCCAATCAGATGTCGAGTAAAATATAAAATGTTGGAAACGACTGTCATAGAAAGGGGAAAAAAATTGATAGAGTGAAAAGTCGCAAGTACCGCCGCTATTCATCTCAAAATAATAATCCATGCTATAGCTTTTCATTGCATATTTCAACTCAAACTTGACTTTATATAATTTCTGAGAGAATTCCAATTGAACTGCACCTTTTTTCTACAATCAAATTACAAGAAAGAAAATCTATAAGAGATGATGAGAAGAAGAGCCAAAAAAAAAAAAAAATCTGCTTTATTTCAATAATATAATGAGCTTATCCCAAGATTATGAATAAGAAAGCATTACCAATCACTTTCCATTGCAATGGTTTAAACACCAAATCAAAGTTGTATGCAGCAATGACAGATATAAAATATTCAAAGCATTATGTTTGAAATTGTAAGAATTCAATTCAATTCAACTCTTCGCACAGTCGCTAGGATTTAGTTCTTCCAACTTTGGAAAAAAAAAAATTCCATTCGATCAACCTCTCGCATCCATGATTATTCCAAATGAAATAAACATGATTCCTTTTTAATCATAAACACAATGCTGCAGAAAACAAATATGTACCAAAAACACGAAACACAATTCATAGAAATAATTAAACAACCATTTAGCCGTCAATATATTAAACCTAACCATTTCAATTCAAGCAGGAAAATAATGCAAATGAACAAAATAACAAAAATTGGCATACCAATAAATTCTTTGGACCATCAGCTAACCACAGCCGACAAATTCCCTCTATTTCTGATATAAATCTATTCAAAAATTTTCAAAAAAAAAAAAAAACAAAATATTATTATAATTTAATCCAATGTAATACAATACATAAGAACACAATTCAAAAAATTACTGTAAATACCTTTCCCAAGAAGATGCGAGTGTAAAATCATCAAATCGTTCGAGCTGACAAATCGGAAATGAAATAATTTAATCAGCAGGAAAAAAAAATCGAAAAAAAAATTGAATTTTATAAAAGAAACCTCTTCTTCTTCGTCTTCGCCTCCAGATGCCTCCACTTTGCTGGTGGACGCCATTGAAGATCAGTTGCAGTTGATTTGCTAAAGATCTCCACACACACACAAGAGAAGGAATGAAAACAAACAGTGTTCAGTTGAAATTTGATGCAAAAGTAACCGATCTGTATTTTAATTTTTATTATTTATTTTTTCAGGATATGAAAAAAATAAGATTGATAAAAATAATTAATTTTTTTTAAATTTTTAAAGTGATAGATAAATTGAAATTGAAATTAACATTTTTTTATAATAATAAATAAAATATATCACAACGATTTTATTTTTTTTACATTTTTGTTGCCCTGAATTTTTTTAGTTATAATAGTTATTGAGATTGTGTAATAATGTTTTGGTTTAAAAAATAAAACTAAACAACTCCTGAAAATTTTTTATTATTAAAAAATTAGAATTTGGTTGAATGATTTGGGGTGAAAAATTAGGTAGTACATAAATATGCTTATAATTTAGGGATAAGTACAAAAAAAATATCTTGTGGTTCAACGCTTTTTTACTTGAAGGATTGTAGTATTTTTCGTAACATTTAAGGGTCTGTGGTTTGATTTTACTTGTATTTTAGTACCTTACTTAGTAATATTATTAAAAATATATCATGTAATGATAAAATAATATGAATATTTAATAGTAAAATTATTTACTAAGTAGTATATCATTCAACTAACTAAAATAAATTTACAAAAAAATAAAAATAAGATGTATTTTTTATTTTATTAGGAATAAAAACAAATAATTTTTAAAATACATTTCTGATATTTCTAAAAGTATCTAAATAGTCATATTGATGGTAAATCACATGTAAAATATTTTTATTAGTGAAAGATAGTGCTATATTAATATTTTATTATAAAATAATGACAACATTAGTTGAGAGAGTATTAAAGTGTTAAAAAATGAAACTACATACATCTAAATATCAAGAAAAAAAACCACAGGCCTATAAGTGAAAATGCGTCTGACCACAGAGTTTTTTTTTTGTACTTATCCCTATAATTTAAGTATTATTAGGTTATATTTGGAATATATAAAATAGCATTTTAATTAAAAAGTAATATTAAACAATAATTGTAATATTTTAGTTTTATGATCGCCTTTGAGGTTGTTCATCATTTGAAGAGGAAGAGCCAAGGAAAGAGGAGGTTGGCAGCACTCAAAATCGATATGAGTAAGCCCTACGACAGAATCGAATGACCTTTTCTCAAAGCTATAATGCTCAAATTTGGTTTTTGCGAGGATTGGGTGAACTTGATTATGTGTTATGTCAGTTCGGTTAGGTATAATATTATTCAAGACTCTAGGGTTGTAGAGCCTATTATTCCTAAAAGAGGTCTTCGTCAAGGAGATCCCTTCAGCCCTTATCTTTTCATTATGTGTGCTGAGGGTCTCAATGCGTTGATTCGTCGGAGAGAGGAAGCTGAGTTGGTTCATGGCTGTCACATTAATAGAGGAAGTCCCTCAATCACGCATCTCTTTTTTTGCTGATGACTGTTATTTATTTTTTAGGGCTGATATGCAAAAGAGTCAGGTGATTAAGAACTTGCTTCACTCCTATGAGATTGCGTCTGGCCAGGTAGTGAACTACCAAAAATCTAGTATTTTTTCAGTAAAAATGTGTCTGCCTCGTCTCGTGATGACATATGTTCGGTTTTGGATGTGTCACAAACCAAGGATCAAGGGAGGTACCTTGGTCTCCCTTCTTTTGTGGGTAGAAACAAATATGAGGTTTTAAGATACATCAAAGATAGAGTTTAGCATCGCCTTCAATGATGGCAGAATAAATTCCTTAGTCGGGCTGGTAAAGAAATTCTCCTCAAAATTTTAATTCAAACAATGATAATTACGCCATGAATGTTTTTCTTTTTCCTAAGAAGTTGTGTGAGGATATTAAGCGGATGATGAATAAGTTTTGGTGGAAAGGGTCGGGTAATGATTCTAAAGGTGTTCGTTGGACTAGTTGGGCAAGTTTATGTGCTCCCAAGACAGTTGGTGGTATGGGTTTTAAGCATTTGAGAGATTTTAACTTTGTAATGCTTAGTAAACAAGTATGGCGTTTCATCAAATTCCCAAATCTTCTGGTGTCTCATCTGTTTAAGGCTAAATATTTTCCGGATCGGAGTTTCTTTCATTTTTCTTTGGGTAACAGTCCTAGCTTCATTTGGAGTAGCATATGGGTAACCAATGATATTTTATGCTCAGGCTCTAGGTACAGCGTGGGGAATGGAGCTGACATCTCCGTTTGGAACGATGCCTGGTTACCAGATAAATTGAATCCGAATATCACTTCATCTATCCCTACAAGTTTGGATTCTATAACTGTGAACAATTTGATTACTATTGAGGGGCTAAACTGGGATGTTGATGTTCTTAATGAGATTTTCAATGATAGAGAAAAGAATTTTATTCTGAAAATTCCTCTTAGTAATTGTAGCATAGATGATGAAATTATTTGGTGTGGGGATAATTAGGTTGTTTCTCCGTTAAAAGTTACTACAGGTTAATTTCGGGAGAATATCCAGTTCCAGCTAGGTTTGGTTGGACTCGTATTTAGAAGCTTAAAGTTCCTAGTAATATGAAGAATTTTATTTGGCGTGCTTGTAAGAACTTTCTCCCTACAGCGTTAAACCTTAGAAGTAAAGACATTCACATGTCTAGTGAGTGTCCAGCTTGTCTTTCAGGGGAAGAAACTATTTTGCATTGTCTAGTTGAGTGTCAGTTGGCACAACTCTATTGGTGTCAGGCTGCTGTAGGGTGTATTGTCACTGGGATGAATTCATTTGCAGATTGGCTTAGCAACATGCTCTTGGCTTGCTCAACTGATAATGGTTGTCTTATTGTGATGATTGCGTGGCATCTCTAGAATAATAGGAACAATGTTGTTTGGAATAATAAATCTCAGTCTGTTGGTTATTTGCTTAATTCTACAGGTCGGTTATTAGTTCAGTGGCAGCAAGCTCAATCCTACGTTCTGAGTTTTTCTACTGAAGGGACAACAAATCAAGATGGGAATGTTAAATGGATTAAACCAGAGTTAGGTTGGCTTAAAGTTAACGTTGATGCAGCTCTTTTTTCATCATCGAATTGTATTAGGGTTGGTTGTATTATGAGAGATAGCGCTGGTATGATGCAATCTGCTTTTCAATGAAAAATTTCTAGATTATTTTCCCCTAGAGAAGCTGAGGCTATTGGTCTTCGCGAAGTCTTGAGATGGTTAAAAGGCTGTCATCTTGACATAGTCATATTGGAGTTGGATGCAAAATAAGTCATTGATGCTATTAAAAGTCCAGCAGGTTATTCTGCTTTTAATATTGTTATAGATGATTGTAAACATTTGATAGAGCACTTTAATTCTCTACAGCTTAGATTTATCTTCTGATCTGCAAATCGTGTTGCCCATTTGCTTGCTAGGGGAGCTGATTCTGTGTCAGGTCTGGTGGAGTGGAATAGCTGCCCTCCTCCGTTTCTTGTTGAAGTTTTATGTTCGAATTTGATTTAATGAAAGTTCTTCTTTCAAAAAAAATTAAAAATTAGAAGTTATATATCAAATGTTGAGTCTTAAAATTATTAATATCAAAATTTGACAAATGTCACTTCCTCCTATAATTGGGCATTCGCCCTTAAAAACTTAGGTGTTGAATTATTAAAATTTAGAACTTTTCTTAAAAAAATTTATAATAGTTATTCAGTATTTTTTTAATGAAAATACTATTATACATATCGCAATATGAACCTAATAATACTCAAATTCTAAATGTATTTTTCTATCTTAAATCACTCAAATATTTTTTTCTAAATTATTAAAAATTTTAAGTTTTTTAAACATATATATTCTAATATATATATATATATATATATATATATAAAGCTGAAGCAGAGAGAAGAATTTAATCAGGTGTTGACACCTGTCACTTTCTGCTTTCAGCATTTTTGGCTCACACATAGACACAACATTCTATTCTATGAAAATACACGTAGTCCTCTGTTGATAACTGAAAAAAAAGGAAGCTAAAAGGTTGCACAATCCCTCAAACTTAGTCTCCTTCAACTCTCCTTTATCACACCACACTCACATAAACAAACGGTAAGGAAGCGAACGTTTAAATTGAAATCTCTCCATATATAGGTTGGGTTAGGTATAGTTCTTCTTCTTAATTTATTCAAATATATTAAGAAAAACATAGAAATTGCAGTGCCATCATCACTCACTTGATTAGAGTCAGTCTCAATTTCAGTCTCTGTTTATTATTCTCTTTGAGTCTCCCTCCTCAGAAATGGGTATGTCTCAAATTTTTATCTTTTGTACCTTTTCTCATATGGGTATGTGTTAACTTGATTGTTGCTGTAATGAAATAATGCATCTAAAAAATTGAAAAGAAAAAAACTTTAATTTCGTTGAATTTAACCGATTTTACTTTCATATATATACTTGAAATCAACAGTCTAAATGACAGTTGTTTGGTATCATGAAGATCAACTGATACCTCATTAGTTTGTTTTATGTCATATACAAGGCATTTGCTCAGTCACCTGCATTAAGCTCAGTGACACTATTGGGGGCTCTTCATTAAGTGGGCATCGGTGGATTCACTTAGGTTTAACTCTGAATAATGTTGACAAAAATAGGGAACCACCGTCCAATTATGGACAAAGCACAATGGTTAAAGTCTTTAGTGGTGCTAAATTAAAGAGGAAAAAGTTAAAGGGAAAACCACCGGAGGTAAGGTGGGGAAAATTCTTCAGATGAAAAAAAAAAAAAAAGACTATGAAAGGATGACAGCAGAAGAAAAATTTTTATAAAAGTTTAAGAAGGTAAATTTTAGTTTGGTTCTAATATAATCTATGATGGATTTGGATAACTGAACTCGTCTTTTTTTTGGTAGTTTGAGTTGGATCAATTGGAATAAAAGATTGTTACACACTTTTAGGAAAGGTATAATCTTTCTGACTCTAATTTTTGCCACATTATAATTTTTTTAGGGTGATGAGTTTGGGTAAGGTTAACTATCAAGTTGAGCTTTTGGGTATATTAATAGCAGTTTGCAGCTGAATCAAACCATACATAATAGAATATGGTTGAGTTTTGAAAGTAATTTTTAGAATTTTGAGTCCCTACTTACTATAAAAATCTCTTTATTCACTCACAATTTTTATGGTGATTTGTCTTTTAGGTAGTTCAAATTAGGAATTGGGTCATTTTATATATTCTTTCTGTAAGACCCACAACACGTGGCCTCAAACTCATCCAATACGTGTTCTAATTAGAAAGAAAATAAAATTCTTTCAAGAACACAACTTCATGCCATGCACCTTCATAGTCATCACACAAATCACATAGATATGCAATGCACAACAACATAAAATCCAACCACAAAACACATACTTATACAAATATGGCTTAAAACCACTAGAGTATAAACTTTATGAACATTATATAAAATCCAAGTTGAAAAATTCACTTCCAAACCATTAAAACTCTTTATTTATAAGTATAATTTCATTTTTAATTTGAATCACACAATTTGGAAATGTACAAAATTAGTTATGAGGTTTTGAACACTAAAGGGTCATGCATGGCAATTTGCAAATCAATATGAGTAATAAAATTTCTGACCATTTTTTACTATCTTATAGGTGGATTTTTGGGATTTTTAAAATATACAATTTATAGAGGACTTTTTAAAGTTTCTATAGCTTCAAACAATACCTCATTTGGAGGTCTGTAGCTTAAGTTATGGTCAAAATACTGAAATTCTAAAAATAGGCCGCGTATAGCTTTGCGAGGAAAGCACACGGCCGTGCGCCATCGCCTGAAAGCTTGGATTCCAGACCTCTAGGACCGCACGGCTGTGCTATCTTGGCACACGACTATGCGCTAGTGCCTAAGAGCTCAGATTCCTTAGTTTTATGTCCACACGGCCCCGTGCTATCTTGGCACACGACCGTGTCTGAAGGTCTACGTGCATGGCCTACGGACCATGTCGCACTCTAATGACCATAACTCCCTCTACAGAACTTGAATTTAAGTGATTCAAAATGATACGGAAAGATAATTGAGAGGACTAAAACGTTTATGAAGATAAAATTCATTTATATGAATTGACTAAAATGCCTTTTAAGTAGGTTGTGATATTAAAACACAAGACCTAAACTCAAATCAAGTTATAACAACACATTCTAAACACACAAATCTACATCAAACATCTAAAACATCACAACAAGATATATATATACATTCAACCATGTTCAAAATATATTAACAAGTGCTTTATAAAAACACTTTCAAATACATAACCCCATAATCCATACTTATGTGTATACACAACATAGTGCATGCTTATCACACACATATATATGCATCAACCACTCTATCAAATAATATACATACATTTAACACAATCATAATATCTGAAAGAATTTCTCAATTCATGTGTATATATATAGACATCAGAAGATATTGTTCTAGTGCACATCACCTAGTGCAATTTCAAAATTAACATTACATAACCATATATATATACTTCACAATTCTTATACACAAACTCCACCATCTCAAACTCATATGCCCACTCAAAGTGCATTTTCAACATAATATTATATATAGCTTAATGCTCAACACATCAATACAAAATGCATGAGGTGCATGCTAATGAATGGATGGAGGATGATATCACCAAGCACACCTCGAGCCTCCTGAAGTCACAAGCCAAATCAAGCTCCAAGCTCTTACTAACTATCTTCTGAAAAATAGTTGCAAAGGGGTGAGCTTGCGACTCAATAAGTAATTATTAATATAACAATATATATATCACTTCTCAAGAACTAATTAAGTGATATATATATATATATATATATATATATATAACAAGTCTTACTTGTTCAAGTTACACATATAATTATGCTTCCCATTTCACAATATATATATTTCACATATACCATATATATGTTCAACACATACTAATTATATACCAATCATATACCAATAATATACTAATTGTATACCAATAATATAC
>CATIWO010255743.1:0-13741 GCA_949673435.1 Macaranga tanarius | reverse complement strand
CTTGTTAGACTCCATTGCACCTCCACACAAGTCACACCCACAAAAAGAAATTTTAAGACGTGGTTAATCCAACCTAAAATTGTTTAATTTTAAGTTGAATACAAAAGTTAAAAATTTTAAGCTATGAATCAAATTTGAAAGTTTCTAATCTTGAGGCTTCAGCCTTGTACCATTTCATGTAAGTCTCATTGGCCCCATAAAAGTGATTAGCAATTTCACACCATTAAAAATATGTGATTATCAATTGACTTCGTTAGCTTGGAATGTAATTGTCGGCATTCAGGATAACCGTAAGTTTAACAATAAATTTGCAATTAACATTTAATTGCTAAATAATTGGTGGCTTCATTTTAATGAATAGTTATCTTCCATTTTCAGTGAATAGTGAGTATGGTCCTGGTCAGTACTAGAGAAGTTCTCACAATAATTGTGACACTGAAATTGCCCAAATGCATAATCTCACCCCTAAATTTTACTAAATTATTCATTCCATCTTTCAATTTTTATCAAATTTTATTACACATCTGAACTTATACTTTAAACTTATTTCACTCATAAAATTATTTTTTAAAAAATTTTGAATCTATTTCATTCTTACAATTATTTTTCTATTACATATTAAAATTTTTATTTTAAACCTAGTTTACTCCTTCAATTAACCAATTAGAATTTAAATAGATAGAAAATAAAAGTTAAAAAACATAGTTAAGGGATGTTAACAAAAAGATGGATAAAGTTTAGGGGTTCAATATACATTTAGCTCACTGAAATTTATAGACACAAGTCACACAACACTGAGCATGGGCCATGCATTGAACAGCTTGTCATATCCAACCTTTATCTTGTCTACCCTTCGAACTTGGCCCCATCCCCCATTGGCTAAGTACCATACCGCTGAGCCTAATATTCGATTCAACAACTCCAACAGTGTTGAACAGCTTTTTGGGTTTGTTACACAATGTTGCTACTTGCTACATCTCACCTCCTATTAAGAAGGAAGAAAAAAGAAAAAGGTGACATCATTTGAATAAATTGAGGTAATAATATATAGTTTCAAACATGTCCTTTCATTGCCGATTGTACCCTGTGGACCTAAATCAAACAAAGACAAAACCCTCTTTTTCCCTGAGCCATTGTTGGTTGGATCTGGTATTTGTTCCTAAATAACTTGCACGTGCTTCGGCTACAATTATAGCTTCTGCTACTGTAGCCCACTAAAAGCCCTCATAAAGAAATATAACCCCTATAAACCACCTTTACCTATACAAGTCTGGCACTCCTATCAGGTAAACTTACAGCAACAGGCTATAAACTGAAATTATTAAGGGAATTTTGGAACACTACTTAATCTGAGTTCTTGAAAAGAAAAATATCAAGAGAGCAAAAGATGAAACATCTCTATGTTGGTTACAGGAAGGACAGACTTTTCCAACTTCGGGTGAAATCTGCCGACTATAATACCACAAAATTCTATTTATAAAGTCATCGCCTGACATTGAAGTGGTTACTAACTAGGCAAATTTCAAATTGAATTTGCATAAAGAAAGGTAAAATAATTTGCACACAAGAATTCGCTGTCCAGGTTATAAATGCATCAGTTGAACCAGATATATTTGATGCTGACTAGCATTGCAGTTTCTGACAAATATCCAACTGTAATTCTGTAAAAAAGTTGCCCCTTTTACTTTCCCACCAATTCATAAGCACAATGAAACAGAAAATCACATATCCAACAATCTAATGTAAAACGCAAATTATAGACAAGGCTATACCAAAAGTGAAATAAAGAAACAAGGATGTAAAATGCTTCCATATATGAAGTAGCTATACAGAGGATAAGGTGCCTCTAGTAGCAAAATAATAATTTGAACAGCTGCCACAGTATGTATTAGAAGTCTAGTAGTCCTCAAAAAATTCAAGCTTAAGTTCATAGCAATCCTTTCATCTAACAGTTTAAATTTGAGGAGGTAGAAAACTACCCAAAAAATAATTACTGTGAACCCCTTAAAAATTGCTTCTGTCAGCTAAGGGAAAAACAATCTCCTGAAAACCCAGAAAATAAATTTGCCAACTTGATGTGTATTGATCGAATTTAAAAATTATAAATGCAATCCCGGAACCTACAAAAATTTAGCAAGCCTGTTACTTGAATTTGAGGTTGCTAGTGCTACTACAAATACAGGGATTCTCATATAGCTGAAAAACATACAGCATAAAAAAAAAATATATTCCTGCAACATTATTTTGACTTATCCAAGGGTGTCATTATTCTATGAACCACACCCAATTTTCTACAAGTTCACTTTCTGGTAACTCTGGCCTGAGGTCTCCAGTAAGTCATAATGGCCATATCCATGAAACAGCACATTAATAGGAGTCACGTGTTCTTTCCGATACTCTTCACCATAATTTGCAATGTTTACCAAATTCCCTGATGCCCTATCTATCATGAAGACTGAAATCATTGTCCTGAGCAATTGAATGAAATGAATTGTCAATATCTGAAGTAAGAAGTTAACAACAATGGAATACTAGGAATTCAAACCAGCATGCATGTCAAAATACAATGCTGTCAGAAGGTTTGAATAATTGATATGAATAGCAGAAGTCTAATTGCTTTGATATCACTCAATAGCCTACCGTTCAAAATTTTCAATGAATCTTATTAACAACAACAACAACAAAAAACCGAAAGATTGTTAAATATTCTCCCCTGACCAATGAATAGCAGCAGAAATTGGATAAATTCAAATTCTAGTTCACACAATAAATTACAGTCATACATGTACTAAATTCATTAACAAATTACAGTGAGCAAAGCAAATGATGTTAATAAGAATCAGTTTCAAAACTTACTTCAAAACATGAGAAGCCATCAACAATTCAGGTTCTCCACCCCATACATAAGGTTGTTGGATTCTCTTGACATATGCATCAAAATCCCCTTCTATGAACCTAAAGTAATTACGAACGCAAAAAACCACTAAGTTACACATCATGCTAACAAATAAGAATGCATTTTGCAAATTACAAAAGCAAAATATACCCACCATTCGGTTTCTTCTCGCCTCCTCAATAGTTCATCGACCACCTAAAAAATCAAAAAATTTTGTTGTCAATTGTACATATAGAAGAAATAAGAAATTTTGATATCAATATTGAAACTTGGCTTAATACATCTACAGACATTTGAACTTTACACGTTTTGCCATTTTACCCCTTTAACTTATGAATTAACCATTTTGACACCTCAACTTATTAAAAATCATCACTTACAAACATTTTTCATCTTCAGGTGTGTAAATAGTTGCATTTTAACTTACAAAAAAATCACTTCGACACTTCAAATAATATGAAAAGTGTTGATAATTCTTGTTGTTAGCAAGTTCAAGTGTCTAAATGATCATTTTGTAAGTTGAGGAGGAAAATTGACAAAAGATGCTAAATGCATGGGGTTTGGAGATGTATTAGGCCATAAAACTTACTTGAGCTCTTAATTCATCAGCAAGTTCTCTCTGACGATTTTCATCAGGAGCTTCTTCCCCAGTCCTCAAACAAACCCCATGAGCTATTGCTCTAAACAGGCATCTCCCATCAGCCAGCACTCCTGCACCACCTCCTTCTTAGATTCTATCCATTCAATAAAAAAAAAATTAAAAGGCTTCTTTTTCATTCTCTTTAGCAATTTATCCAATTTCTTACAAAATCATATCAAAATTTGCCTCTTTTTTTCTCTTACTGAAAGGATATGAATTACAGAAACTATGATCTTTCTAAAACATGAGAATTCACCAAAACAGTATTCAACCCAATTCAAAATTATCCATTTCAAGCTTAAATTACTAACTTTTTTAAAATTATAAATAAAGAGGATCCCACAAACCTGTGACTTTATAATCATTAGCAGCAGCAGCAGCATCATCATTTTTAACATCACAAGTCACAATCCCATTAGAATCACACCTTTCATCAGTATTTACTACAACATTCTCGGGATTAACGTCGGCCCAAAAATCAGTAGGACCCAAACACCCACAAACTCCAAACAACAACCAAGCAGAGTCTGGCCTGTGAAGCCAACGCGCAGGTCTAGCATCCCACGCCACATTCCACGACCCTTCACCTCTCGGTTCCGACAGTAACAGCCGCCTTACATAGCTACTACTACCATTGCCATTACTACTACTCTTTCCCCTCCTCCTCTTCTTCTTCTTGAACCCCGACGACGGCTGTATCAAATGCCATATGGAGGCAGCGGCACCGGCGGCGGAACCGCCAGTAGTGAAATCGGAAAATCGGCGGCAGCCACTAGAGTGGTGGCGCTGCTGATGCTGGTGACGGCGATTGGAGAGAGAGAAATCGGTGAAGTGGAAGGGAGATTGTAGAAGACGGTGGTTGTAGTGAGACGACGCCGTAGAGAAGGCGTGGAAGTGAGAGAGAGAGTTGAGGATCCAAGGCTTAGGGCGTGCACAGAGTACACCGAGCATATCAGTGTGGCGGTGGTGGTTGCTAATTTGCGCCCCGTGTGAATCAAATCAAAAGGTGCACGCTTTATATATATATATATATATATATATTCTTAAGCTACGCACCCACGGCTAAAAAGGAAAAATAAGGTTTAGTGCAGAAGGAGTGACAGAAAGGGCTTTTAAGTTGTGAATTATTCATATTATGAAATGAAATTTTATATATATTTTCAGGTGACAAATTTTTTGTTTTTGACGGCCAACTATTTTAGGAGGAGAGAGACAGAGAGTGTCTTTGTTGAATTGTATTGTGGGGTCCATTGCAGAATTGGCACATGACCAATGAGTTGTTTTTTTTTTGTTTTTTTTTTTTCTATAACCGATCAAATACATGTTTTATTTTTATTATTAAGTATAAAATACTTAATTTATAGGAAAAAGGAAAAAAACGCCTAACATTATATCTTAATTTTATATTCGCCACTAATTTTTTTAGATACAAATATATTCTTATCATTTTAAAAACTATATGTTTAACTATTTTTTTGGTGTTAATTCTCACCGTTAGTGGATCCACTATTTTTAACATGTACAAAGAAAATATTAGATAAAGATACATTTTTACTCTTAAAACAAATTTACCTCTAAAAAAATTAAAAATATTTTAACACAAAACTTTTTTTAAAAAATTAAATTTTTATCTAATAAAAATGTTATATAACCGTTTATTTTTTATACATGTAGGATCTAGTAATATGATATTAAAAACATTTTACATCTAATTTTTTTATGGGATATTTTTTAAAAAATATTATATAAATTCATTTCATCCTATTTCAAAAAAATTAGGAATATTTAAATAAAATAAATTCATCTCATCCTTTATAAATTTTTTCTTTTTTTCATTCACTCCCAAAATAAAAATAAATACATAAATAAATAAATATTTATTTATTTATTTATCCATCTCATCCTAATTTGTTATATTTAAATAAATATTATTAATTTTTTTGAGTGAATAAAAAAAAGAACAAATTTTATATAGAATGAAATTAATTTTTTATTTAAATATTTCTAAATGTTTAATATGGGAAGAAATTTTTTAAAAAATTTCTATAAAAAATTAGTTATAAATTATTTTAATATTATATTAGCATTAGTAGATTTTATGATTATAAAAAATAATTATTTAATATTTTTATTAAATGACGAGTTTAAATATTTTTAAAAAAAAATTGTATTTAAATGTTCTTAAATTTTGTTAGCAGCAAATTTGTTCCTTATTATAAACGTTAGAGGCAAAAATGTTCTTTTATTTAATATTTTTCTTTGTACATGTCAGAAATAGTGGACTCCATTAAGGGTTAGAGGAGCTTAAATATATGATTTTAAGAACAATTAGGGTATATTTGTACTTTAAAAAATATTAGTGGTAAATGTAATATTAGGGCACAATATTAGGGGTATTTTTGTAGCTTTTCTCTAATGTATATGTCATACATCATATGCATTTTATTATAGAATGTCTTACTTCTTCTTTAAGGTCTCATCACTTTTAACTCCTCAACATCTTGGTTGGTTTTCTTTATCACAATCTTACCTCTTTCTTTTTGTGTCCTTACTTATTCTTATAACAGTAATCTAACTAGTATCTCATCTAATCCTAAACTCTCACACCCAAGATTTTTACCACATATTGTGCATTAACACCCACCTACTCAACTTGCCAGTCACCTCACTATGGAGAACCTAACCCCTTCTATCAATGCTTTGATTAAAAAAATGCCAAGACTGTAATGTGCTAAACCAGCCCTATAGTTAAGCATGTTAGAGGATGAATCAAAAGAACCTGAAAAACTAGTTCTTCTTTGAAGGATAGTCTTGATGAGAACTTATAGCCTAAGTGTTACTAAAGAAGTTCTTGCAAGATTATAGCGATTGAAACATGAGAATGAAGTTAAGAAAATAAATAGAGGAGTGTACTTATTCTCTTTCCAACACGAGGCAGATGTGAAAATTATAATAGAAGAAAGACCCTAGATTATTAATAATCAGTTGGTGGTTGTACAGGAATGGCCTTCGGATAAACCAATAGACTAATTCAACCTAAATCTATCACATTTATAGATAAAAGCTCATGGATTGGCCCCAAATATGATGACAAAAGAAGAATGCAGAAGAAATAGGATCCTTGTTCGAAGGATACATAGAGACAAATCTAACCCAGTCAAATGTCAGTAAGTGGAAATGCTAACTGAGAGTAAAGTTCTTAATGAACATCAAAAATCTGCTACTGGAAGGCTTCAATAATAAGGTAGCAAATGAGTTATCTAAATGGGTCTCTCTAATATATAAAAGAATGCTGGATATATGCTTTAGGTGCAGGAAGATGGGTCACATAGTGAAATAGTGTAATGAGATACTGGATGAGGAAAATCAAAAGCTATTTAACAATGGACAAGGCAAATATAGCCTCTAGCTAAGAGCAACTACCAAAAATGAAAGGAGAATGGCGTAGGCAAAATTACAGCTAAAAGCATTAGAGCAAAATATTAGTGAAAACATCTTCAGAATAGTCAATGCAAGACTACTGGAAGGACCAGTTAATAAAATATTCCTTCTTACTCAAGCACCAACATAAGAAGAAAAGATGAGGAATGTGTACCCTCTGAAATATTAGACCAATCAAAAGTTATTAGGAGTGGTCAAATGATGGTACAACAGACATATGATAAAATAGGTAATGAGCATAGTAATATTGGAAATCAAGAGACCCTATTACAGCCTCTACAAGTAAATCATTACCTAAATTATCTTTTCACCCTACCTCATTTAAAAAGCTTGTTCATTAATAAAATGGAAACCAATGCAAAAGCCCGCTCTAGCCCACCAAAATGAAAATAAGCCCCATTGAAAACCAAGCCCACATCTCATCCATATCTATGAAATCCAATTCCATGCTTCAAATAGCAGAACCAACTAATAACTTAATATCTGGCCTAACCATACTGTGCAATCCAAGTGTTCTTAAAAAAACTTAGATTTTGGCTCCAACCTATTTTGGAATTAAGAAAAAATCCCAAACCACAAAACCAAATGTCTCCCTTAATAACTAATATCAAACACATAACTTAACCAAAACAATCCATCTCTAAATGGATAGACCAAAAATTAAAACTCTCTAGAACCCTCACTACCTTTTAAATTCTTAAAAACACTGATTCAACTAAACCTACCACCCTCTCTCAAATGAGACACAAAGTGAACCCAAACAATAAACCCTTGAACCTTTAATCTCACAACTAAAAAAGCCAGCAACTGAAGGAGGGAACAATTAGAGGAAACCAAAAATTAACTTAAAGCAAATAGCTAGAGACCAAGGGGCAACCAACAATGATAATGAAAATAAAGAAACATTTGGAATAAAAAAATAATTGGAAGGTTCTGTGGAGAAACTAGGAAAGAAGCGATACAAAGAAGATACAATTGAAATGGTGGATGGTGCTAGCCAAAAGTGGACCCAAAGGGATAAATGAGGACATTGTTTTGAAATTGTCGGGGTCTATGGAATCCCTTAATAGTCCAGCATCTAAAAGAGATTATTAAATTCCATTCCCCTAATATGGTAATATTACCAAAATAATAAAGTGGACACATCTATTAGGAATTATAGCTTTAAGAATATAAGACTATTTCCTCCTTAGGGGTCGGTAGGAGGCAAGGTCATTATATGGGTAAATTCTTTAAAGATAGTTAAAGTTATAGATCAATGTTTTTGTGTGCACTGTGCTGTAAAATTAAGTGAAGAATGAGAGGTTTGGATATAATAGGGGTACACGCCTCTCATGAAGCCAGTACCAAACACAACCAATTAGTGATGCTCTCATAGTACATGCAAAGGTTAGGCAAAATGATAATTTATGGAGGAGATTTCAACTTAATTAGAGAAGCTACCAAAAAGCAGGGAAGGAAGCTAATTTTCAAATGGAGAGCTGAAAAATTTAGAAATTTCATTGAAAACAGTTACCTAATAGAGATTGAAAATATGAGGTCAAGGTTTACATAGAATAACATAAGAGAGGGCAATGCAAATATCCAAATGAAGCCGGACAAATTCTTCTCATCAATAAAATAGAGGCAAAAAAACCCAGAAGCCATCACTAAAGTTCTCTAGGAATTGAGATCAGACCATATGGCCATAGTGTTAAATCTAAATCCTGAAATGAGGAAAGCCAAAAAGCCTTTTTTTTCTTTAATACAAGATGGGTCATAAATACAAAAGCTTTGAAGTTAATAGAGGATTGTGGAAAACACCTCAAAGGTAGTCACCAATGTACTAATTGCACAACAAATTCAAGAAATGTCATCATAAATTATTTCAATGGAGTATATCTCAGGATCTAAATTCAAGAAGGAGGATTGGGGATCTATAAGACCATCTTTAGAGATTAAAAGAACAACTTGAGAATTAGCAAAGGGAAAGAATCGGGAAAGTAGAAAGGGAACTAAACGAGAAGAAAGTAAGGGAGGAAGAATTCTAGAGTCAGAAGGCAAGGCAAAACTAGTTAAAATTAGATGATTAAAACATAACTTTTTTCCACTTAAAGGTGGCCTAACGGAGGAGATGAAACCACATTCATGGATTACAAAGATGACCAAGGGTGTTGGAGGGAAAAACCAAAAAAAAATCAAGAAAATACCATGATCAGTAAAGCTCTCATAAAACCTAGAGCAAGCTTAAAACCCTCCATTTCTTCAAGAAGAATATTGTTCCCAGCCTTCAATTCCTTAATTTCTTCCTTTAAAGCATCAACATCATCAGCATTAACTCTATCTTTATACCTCATTCTTGAATCCACCCTATTATTGGTATGACTAGTGGCAAAAGATGTAACAGGAATGCACCATTTAAGAAATGAGCCATACTTACCATCTTTACAGTAATAAAACAACTTGTTTTTATTTTCTTTAGATCTAAAATTTTGATACCAGTTCGTTTCTCACACATGCAATTCTTGTTCAGATATTTTTCTTCATATTCATTATTGTTGCTTGAACCACCTCCAACCATCTCAAATATAAATCCTAAATTTGCTTTTTAGAAGAGGAAGAAGAAGAAAAAGAAAAGAAGCGAAAAGAAATTTTTACCATCTTTACATTTAAGTAGGCAATATAGTAAGTATATTTTTAACTTTTTCTTTCATTATTCTAAATTTGATCACTATTTTCTTTATCAACTGTCAAAAAAACTAACAGAAGGACTAATAAATTTAACGGAACAAAATATATGAATGAATAAATATATTTTTGAAATGTCAAAGATAAAGTAGATAATATATCAAAAGAGAGAAAGAAATAGTAATTTATCCTTAAATATATTAAGACTTTTTAATAATTTTCCAATGGTGCAAAAAGCGATAAAAGATGATGAAAAAAAGTGGATGTAGAGTTAGGAGTTGGAAGTTTACTGAATTATATATTTTATTACTTAATGGTTGAAAAGTGCCATTAATATTCTCAATGAATGTAAAAGAAAAGAAGGTGATGCAAATTGATTGGATTAAGAATACTATAACTAGTTGATCAACTATGAAATAGAAATATTATCATAATCTATTAAGCAATTTATCTCTATTTAAATAAAATTTTGAGTTCAAATTTTGTGTATAAAAAAAATAGATATCGAAAGAATTTTGTTCCTTTCTTGGATCAATCCAACTCGAACTTTAAAATTATTAAGTCTCTACCGAATACTAATACATCAAATAAAAAAAAACATGAAATAGAAATATTCTCTAATTAAACTCACCATCAATATTATTGATGCATGAATTTTTTACAATAAGAAAAAAAAAAAGGAATAATACTGATGTTGTTCTCTTCACACTTTATACTACTAAACTGAGATTTTTGTATTGATTTCAATAATATTTAAAATTTTAATTAATATAAAAGGTTAATAATCGATAATGATATATAACATATCTTAGTCAATATTTATTCGCTACTAACCAAATGATGTGTTTTAGGACATAGTTTATTAAAATTAATAATTTAGAAATATTTTCTAATTGCACCATTAATATTGTTGATGCAATAAGTTTTTTCCAACAAGACAATAAAAAAGAGAATAACGGTGGTTTCTCTTTATTTTTTCCTTCATTCTTTATACTAGTAAATTAGGATTTGTTTATTAATTTTCATTAGTAATATTTAAATTTTTATCAATTTATAATTATTTAATTAATTTAAATAGTTAGTTATTGATGATGTCTTTTAGTTGATATATATTGACTACTAACTAAATGAATGTACCATCTCGCTGTGTTTTGAGATTTAGTTCATTAAATTTAATAACTTAGAAATATTTTCTAAATGCATCATTAATTTTGATGCAAGAATCTTTTCCAATTAAAAAAAAATAAAATAATGATGGTTTTTTTTTCCTTCACACTATAAAGTTTAAACGAGCATATTGAGATTTGTGTATTTATTTTAGTAATATTTATATTCTTTTTATTGATTTATAATTTCTAATTAATTTAAAAAGATAATTATTGAGATGATATATAGGAATATCTTAATCAATAAATATTTTTTTTGAACAAATAATCAATTACACTATGAACATATCATCTCACATGATATGCTCTCAGACTTGGTTTATCGAACTCAATTATGACATGCTATCATATATTAACTCGGGTGGGACCTATTACCACTAATAATTAACGGCTATGATTTTATAAAGTAGTAACAAGTGATACTGACAAAAGAAAACTTAATTAGCTTTTTTTTTTTTTTTTTTTTTTTTTTTTTTAAAAATGCCCATTGAAGGCTTGCCTTACAAGTAATTATACATTCATTTATGTTATGTTTAGAATGAGAGGAAAGTTGGGAGGATAGAAAATAGGTGAGAAAAATAGAAGAGAAAAGTTGATTTTTATTGTTTGGAATGAGAGAGAAAAATAAGAGAGGAAGGAAAATGAGAGTTATTTTCATTCAAAATTTTTTTCTCCAAAATAGAAAGAAAGTGGAGAGAGAGTGAAAAAAATTAAAAATTAATATAATTTGAATTTAAATTTAAATTATAGACACAAAGTTATTAAAATAATAATTTATTGCCATCCATTTTTTATTCTTTTCATTTTTCATTCCTTTAAATACAAACAACACAAAAAAATAAAATAAAATAAAAAATAAATTTATTTTTCTTCATATTTTTTATCTCTATTTTTTTCCCCCTTTTCAAAGGTAGCATTACGGACCAAGAATTTTAAACCCACAATTTCACCAAGAAAAATACTCGAACAGAGGTGCATCATTGCTTTTTTTTTTTTTAATTATTAATTTTTATGCAAGTTCTTTCAAAAAGATAAGGCTTAATGCATATCCAGGCCCCTGAACTTGTCAGCTTTTGTCACTTTAGCACCTCAACTTATAATTTTGCCATTTTAACACCTGAACTTGCCGTTTTTTGTCTAAAATATATTAATCTAATGATCTAATGCATCTATCAACCCCTGTACTTGCCATTTTTTGTCAGTTTGGCACCTCTACTTGCAGATTTTTGTCAGTTAAACACCTCTTACGTGTCACTTGCTAATTCGCTAATGTGATGACAAGGGTTTAAAAATTACATTTTAGGCAAGTTCAGGTGTTAAAATGACAAAATCATAAGTTGAGGTGTCAAAGTGACAAAAGCTGGCAAGTTCAGGGGCCTGTATATGCATTATGCCAAGAAAAAAACAAAGCAGCTTCCCTTTTGGACTAGTTAAGTCTCTGTTTCAAAAGCATGAGACCGCAGTCAGCTGCACAGTGGTAACATATATAATATCAAATTTATGATAAATTTTATAATAGTCCTTGTTGTTCACAATGAGTTGAAATACTAAACTAATAATATTAAATTATTTAGAATTCATTCATATGCTATTTAAGTTTTAGTTTTTATCACTTCAATTAAATATTAAATTTTGATTACTCTAGTCTTCCAACTCATTATGAAATAGGACCACTGTATAATGTCTCCATTCATCAACTGCATCTAGCAATAATAAATGTCAAAGTTAAATGTGGCATGTATTATTGTAACCCAATTTTATTTCTTTTTAAGGGGTTGCTTCGTTCATACCCCGAAATTTGAATTGAAATTGGAATGGAAAAAAATTGGAAAGGAGATGAAAATTTTAATAAAGTGTTTGGTTTACTAAAGAATTGAAATCAGAATCAAAATTATCTATAGTCTATATATATAACTTTTTTATAATTATTTTTTATATATTAAAAGTTAGCATTATGATTATCTATTATAAAAAAAAAAATTTAATTTATTTATTAATGTTTTTTAAAATATTTTATAATTTTTTAAACTTATTAAAAAATATTTATTATTTTAATAAATATTTTTCTTATAATATTTCAAAAAGTATACTTAAAATATTTTAGTAATTATTTTTATTAATATATATATTTTATATCATAAATTTCAATAATATATGACATTTTTTAAAATTTGACCAATTTATAATTGATTTGACTTAATTACCATGAGAATGAAAAATCATTTCTTAGTGGTACAAGGAGAATGATGATTCCCGTTAATAGAGAAATCTCATTCTCATTTGTAAATAAATTTTAACTAAACAGAATCATACCTTTTATTTAAAAAAAAAAAAAAAACAAACGGACCCTTTTTCTATTGCCGTTAAGAATTTTCAAGCCTCCTGGACTCTGGTATGCTTTGAACTTCTCTTTGACCAAACGAGTTACTTGTCATAAAAGCATCATTTTCCTATACTATTCTTCACAAATGACGTCAACAAAAACTTCTAAAGGTTAAAAAATGAACGCATATATAATATGGAAAACCTTGCAAGCAGATTGCAAGAAAACGAGTACAATTAAAACTGAAACAAGGAGTACAACACATTTCTAAACAAGCAGAGATCAGATATAGCAAATTATGGAAGATGTGGTGATAGTTGGTGGAGGAATAGCAGGGCTTGCGACCGCAGTGGCATTGAAGAGAGTTGGAATTCGAGCTTTGGTGTTGGAGAAATCAGATGGGTTACGGACCACTGGTGCTGCATTAAACGTCTTTCCAAATGCTTGGATCGCCCTTGATGCTCTTGGCGTTTCTCATAAACTCACTTCTATTTATTCTTCTATATTAGGGTATATATTCACTGCACTACTAGCTCGAATGGGTTTTATTTATTTTCTCGACTTATTCATGTTTACATAAGTTTTTGTTTGTTATAAATATATTAGGG
>CATIWO010255731.1:0-31754 GCA_949673435.1 Macaranga tanarius | reverse complement strand
TTTTGCAGGAATTTTCAGGTATATAAATTATTGTTCCAGGCCGAGAAGGTTATCTGTATCAAAACAATAACAAACTCACAAAAAATGTATCTAATAGAGAGCAAAGGTGGAGCCATCGTGTGCATGCTGGTTTCCCTCTGTTTCTTGGGTACATGGCCTGCTGTTATGACTCTGCTAGAAAGGCGAGGCCGCCTTCCTCAGCATACTTATCTTGATTACTCCATCACCAATCTGTTAGCCGCTGTAATTATCGCTTTAACTTTCGGTGAAATTGGGAAGAGCACACCTGAATCACCAAATTTTCTGACACAAATTTCTCAGGTAAGCTTTTGCTTTTCATATTTTAATTCGAGGTTTTGTAATGCTGAACTGTGCCAAGTAATGAATGGAATACTATTGCTTCAACCTGCTATTTGAATGTTTCCAAGTTGATTGATGCAGGATAATTGGCCTTCTGTTATGTTTGCAATGGCTGGTGGAATTGTCCTCAGCATTGGAAATCTGTCTACACAGTATGCTTGGGCTTTTGTTGGTTTGTCAGTGGTGGAAGTTGTTACTTCTAGCATAACTGTTGTTGTAGGTCTGTGGATAGCATGAGAAGTTTGTAAACTTTTATGTACAGTTTTAAGATTTGGTTTCTTTATTTTCTTTATTTATTTTTTTTTGCTGTGACAGGAACAACCTTGAATTACTTCTTGGATGACAAAATCAACAGGGCTGAGATTCTTTTCCCTGGGGTTGGTTGCTTCTTGATTGCAGTTTGTCTTGGTTCTGCTGTTCATTCATCCAATGCAGCTGATAATAAAGCAAAGCTCAAAAATTTGTCAAGTGATCACAAGCTTGAAACAGTGTATGCATATGAACTTTCAATACTCTTTGCTTTTTTGGCATGCTTTGTTAGCTGATGATGTCAACTTGATGCACCACTAAATTTAACCTTCTAAACAGGAATGTAGTTTCTTCCCCAACCAAGGAAGAATTTACAAGCAATGGTATTGAATCTGATCAAACCTTACTAGGTGATTTCTAGTTTGTCTTATTTCTTTTGTTTTTTTTTACTTAATTATTGATATTATTGACAGGATCAAAGGATCCGGAGAATGGAAATGTTCCTGCAGAGAAAGCAAAAGCTGGAACTGCAGCTTTCCTCATAGAGCTTGAGAACAGAAGATCAATTAAGGTTTGTGAACTTGGTATTATTCCTGTTATTTCAATGTCAGAATCTTTGTAAGTTGCATATTTGATAATTGGCTGTATCATTGCAGGTGCTTGGGAAGGGCACTTTGATTGGACTGGCTTTAACTTTCTTTGCTGGCTTTTGCTTTTCACTCTTCTCACCAGCTGTCAACTTAGCAACAAATGATCAATGGCACACCTTAAAGAAAGGGGTCCCCAAATTGGTTGTGTATACTGCATTTTTCTGGTTCTCAGTCTCCTGTTTTGTACTTGCCATCATTTTAAATGTCACTTTCCTTTATCGGCCGCTACTGAACCTGCCTAAATCATCATTAAGAGCTTATGTGAATGACTGGAATGGCAGAGGCTGGGCTTTTCTGGCTGGATTCCTATGTGGGTTTGGTAATGGTCTTCAATTTATGGGAGGTCAAGCTGCAGGATATGCAGCAGCAGATGCTGTTCAGGTTAGTGTTATTCAGCTTGCAGATTGCTAAGTGATTATATTGGAAAGTGATGTGTATGCTTATATTCTTGTTATTACCAAATTCAGTATTACTCTTTCTGACAAGTTGTACTAATTTCAGGCACTCCCACTTGTGAGCACATTCTGGGGAATAGTAATCTTTAAAGAATACAGAAAATCATCAAGGAAAACGTATGTTTTGCTGATATGTATGTTGTCGACGTTCATTGTGGCTGTTGGGGTTCTTATGGCCTCTTCAGGGCATCGGAAATGATTATTCAACTGGATTTTCACCAACATGGAAATGCATAAAAGCATAAACATCAGAAACGATTGATAAGGCAGTACTTCAAAAGAGCAAGAAACTGCTGAAGCCGCCCGTTTGGTTTAAGACAAATGTTATATAATACATTGTTTAGGAGATCCTTTCCAATATTTAGCTGTCACAGATCCTGTAAATAAGGATCTTCTTTTTTTTTTTTTTTTTTTTTCAATTTTAGTCCTTTCCAATACTCTTGTATATTTGGTTGTTGAATAATTTTCAGAAAGCTAACGTGGGGAAAACAAATACAAGAATGTTGTTGAATAGTTGCTCTATTTCAATTGGCTCACGCAATGGCAATTGATAATAATAAAAATGTTTATTGCTGGATTGTGATCCATTGGAGGTTATACCCTGGCTTCTTATGGGGCATGTAAGGAGTTAAATTTTAAAATATTAAATGGTTCCTTGATACAGTTTAATACGGCAATCAACCTTTAGACCCGTGCATGTTTTTCCTTGGATCACAAACTTCAGATATAAATTATTGCCTACACAAGTTTATCTTCACGTAACAGCAAGCTGTATATATATTCTTAGATTTCTCCCAATGAGAGAGATTATCTTGCCTCACCCAATTAACGTATGAACATTTCATGACGGAACTCCAATCCCATCTGCATTTTGTTTTCAAACTTTATTCTATACCATACGACTCCTGCTTAGGCACTCGGGAGCTTTTTGCTGCTTGTAGACAAATAACAGAAAACTTATACTACCTTGGATTAGTAACCATAATCATCTGTTTGAAACACGAGTGGTCTTATTATATCATATCAACAATCCAAAACCAATGGCATGAGATGATTCTTTCACACCAAGAATTAGCAATGCAATCGGCAAGTGTTTAGTGTAGATTTAAGAATAAAATTGGAACCTCAAATTACATGCTCCAGTTCAGTTCAGGCCAACTTGCCGAAGCATTTAGTATAACAGTGAACCCCCATCTTATTTTGCTAGATTTCATGGGAAAAAAAAAAGGAAAAACAAGAGTAAAGGAAATGGACAACTTAATGGAATTTTTTTTATATTGCAATGACTTTTTTTTTTTTTTTGAACTGACATTGCAATGACTTGTAAACGTCAATATCAGATACCATTGTACACATTTGAAGTTTGTCTTGAAATGACATCATAAAAAGTTCGAGAAAAGTACAACAAGCTTAAGAAAAGTTGTCAACAATTTTTTTTTCCCTTGTCTAACTTGAATACAAGTACTTGTGACATTTATGACAATACATACAAATCCGAAAATTGCTCAGAGAGAGCAGGTACACTTTTTTCACTAAAAGTATCATCAAAATTTCCATGAATAGTTTCAGTACATCATATTCAACATAAATAAATGATAATAAATTAAGAATCTGTAATCAGACATGAATTAGATTACCTAGTCAATCTTGTCATCTGAAGCCCCACATATCCAGTTTGCTCTCCAAATGATTGAGTGGCAAAGAAGGCGTTCTGTTTTCCAACCCGATGAACTTAACTGCCAGATTTTGAAATGATAAAAGGAGGAAAACAAGATGTGTGTCAGCTGAACTGAAAATGATTCATGCCAAGATCAGAGTTGGACTGAAATCATCCAGACACTGCAGAGGATGTCAGCTAATAACTAAAAAGAAAAAAGATGGCATTTCAATACTCATACACATTTCACTATTCTGTATTCAACAACAGGATGAACGAAGAATAGAAATCTGAAATTATAAATCTCTCTCCTCTATCTCTCAGTCGTGATTTGGGAAGAAGTAAATATATGAGAAATGGATGGGCATGCTGCTACAAACTTACTAGCTTATACAAATTTATGGCCAAAAATATATTTTCACAACTATCTATTCTTGCTTGTCACCATCAATGAATAGTATATCCA
Organism: Macaranga tanarius; assembly: GCA_949673435.1. Classification (NCBI taxonomy): domain Eukaryota; kingdom Viridiplantae; phylum Streptophyta; class Magnoliopsida; order Malpighiales; family Euphorbiaceae; genus Macaranga; species Macaranga tanarius. Next base: position 27,917 of record CATIWO010255731.1, on the reverse strand, counting down.
GAACAGTTCCTTTTAAAGTTAAATGCTCAAGTTATTGAAGAAACCTATTGAATGAAAATTAAATGCTCAAGCTATTGAAGAAAAATACAAGCAGATACCTTTTGAAGGAAAACTCCATAATGTTCATTAATCCATGACTGGCTCTCCCGACACTCGGTACTTTTTTCCTCAAGATTAGCCTTAACCAGAGCATGAATAAACGATTGCAAGACATCTGCCGACGTCGAATTTTTGTGCATTATAATGCTGATAATTCCCTTCTTTTCCACTAACAAGTACTTTGCTGAAACTACATAAAGAGACAACTAAAATGAGCTATAGCTTTCTGCTTGAAAATTCAGTTGCTAAATGACAGAGTGACTAGAGCTCAACCATGCTTATGAGATCCAGCAGCTTCCAACAGATCCATTCTATTTCAGAACACTCTCGAATTGTCAGATTCCAGACCAGAATGAAACTAAATATGAGAAAATAAAAACAACATGCACAAGCTTTTCTAGCAGAGGGACCATCATGTCAACAAAAAATTTATAAGCTAAATAAATATAAAACTTACATTTCCTGGCAATCAAGTGAAGAAACTCTCACACCCAAACATATTTGTGTATGCAGTAGCTTAACATTCTTTGACCTCCAAAAAGTAATCCATCTGGGTAAAATATGTTCCATCCTAGAGACCTGTTTAGGGGAGAGAACTGGCAACAAATTCAGATGTTGGCATTAAAATCAAAGTGGGTGAGATCAAGAGGCTAAGTTAAAAAAAAATATAAATAAACTACTACAAAACAAAAATAGAGCCTATTGGCCCATAAAAATTAACCTTGGTCAGTCTTCATGAAATGCTGCAAAAGAATTGAGCTCCTTTGCATATTCAAGGATGAAAGAACAAGGCACTGAACAGCCCTGTAGTTTGCTGCACATAACAAATGACACCTTAACATGCAGTATGACGGAACACGAATTGGACACATAGTGATTTGTCATCTAAATAATGTAATTAAGCAAAAGAGGAAAAAACTGAACATAATATTTGGTAACTAAGTGACAGTTTTGCAATTAGCTCTAGACACAAAGAATTAAAACTCTTGTTATTCTTTTCAGTGTAGGTCTCTGTATTTTGTTTACCAAAGCTATGATCTAGCACCTCAGGCACAAGATAAATCTGAACTGTTTCTCACAAACATCATACAAAACTTTACATATCATGGATTTGTGCATCTGATTGTCCTAATGGCTCCTGGAAGGTGGATTCCAGGTTCCTCAGCTAGAAATATTTTCTATGTCAACAACCACAGCAGCAGAAATTACCATACATATGGAACATAGTGAGAGAGAGGAACGAAAACCAGATAGCTAATGGGTGATCAATTGTTATGCGAGCAAGGAGCATCCCCAGTGCCATGCCAGTCATTGTTGCCACTGTTTCTTGACTTCCTTCCTATCAATACACTGGAGACAAGTTAACTGTCATACTAGCAAAAAGAAAGAAAATCTCTTAAAGGTTGAAATACCACTGATGCACTGGTGTTACCTTAGCAGATATATCAGCTGCATTACTTTGAAGGGCAAAATGCTGTGTTAAAGCAGCTCTAGTTGCACCACCGGCAACACCAGCTATTTATGAAAATGGTGAAGGAATTTAGTCGACCAATCATGGTCAAAGAGCAGCATTACTTACTCTAATTTTTAAAAATTTCTATGGTAATTATTTTTACGAAAAAAAAAAATATATATTCTAGAAAATCAAAATCTACATAGATTTTTGCTTGCAACTGGGTGAAATAAGTTAAAACCTGAACACATTTTCTAATATGCATATAAAAAATAAACAAACTAAATTGTTTCTCAACAAAAGTTGTCAATCTATCAGCAGCTCTGTAGATCTATATAGGTCCCTGTGGAAAAATTTAAGATAAATGTGGAAACTTACTGAATGATCTTGATAAGCTCCCTAAACAAACTACAAATACAAATGTTGAAGGAAACAAAGGAGAAACAAGGTCCATCAACATTCCTGCAACCGAAAATTAACAACCAAGATCAATCACATGGCTACTGAGAGTGGATAAAAATGGATTGCTAGAAGCTAATATATCCACTTGTTTGTTTGCATGTATGTAACTGTGTAATTCATGCTTTTAAGAAAGAAAAGAAGTAAGGAGAGACTTTGTGGCACACCAAGATCATTCATAAGATCTGCAACCAAACGCCACATTTTGGCATTGCTATCCAGATTTGAGCCCTGAGAAGCACAGAATTATCCCATTCAATAATTTATAACAGGACTCATCGGGGGAAAAAAGAAAAAGAAAAGCTGATGATGCCAAATCTGAATATGACTAAATCAAGGTCTTAAACTGAGAATTCAATATCAAATTTGAAGCAAGTGCTGCGCCTTTCACCCCTAAATAAAATGTAAGAAATGAAAGCATGTTAAAGAAAAAAACCTGATAAAATGTGAATAGTATGCCTCCAAGCATTCCAGTTAAATCCCTCAAAAACCACTGCAAAGTTCGATTGAAAAAAAAAACCCATATATCAGAAAGCAATCAGAAACCTAAAATCAACTTAACAAAAAATAAAAAAAAATGTTTGAAGTTTCAATTCCAACACAGCATAGAACTAAAAATACCTGAAAAGTAGCACCAATGACAGTTGCTGATTTCTCTCCAACCCCAATAGCACTCAAAAGAGCCTTGAATTAGGAGAAAAAACAGAAACAAAATTAAAATTAAAAACTTACACACACATACACACTCTGATTAAAAAATAAAAATCAAAAAATTTAAAACTGACTTGGGTAGAAAGCATGGTCCTTATGTAAGTTGAAAGTCCCTGATAGAAAAGCAAGTAAGAAATCACAATTAGAAAAATAATAGTAATAATACATAATTAAGATAGATAATTAATTAATTAATTACTTGATTACCTGCAAAGAATCCCATAGTTGAAAAGGGACATAATCTGGAGTTACACTGCTAGGAAATCCCTGCATAATTATAATGAATTAATTAACCAATTACTCAAACATACAGCTTAAAAAAAAAAAAAAAAAAGCTTCTTTTTTATTTTTATTTTTTAAAAAAAAAAACAAGAAAAATTGCCTCAGGTACAAAAGCTTGAAGGAGGCGACTCCAAATGGGAAGAAAACGGCTACCGGATCTGCGCATGGGTTCAATTAAATTAAATTAAAACAAACATACGCAAACATAACTAATGCGTTAAAAGCCAAAAAAAAAGGAAGCAGAAGAGACCTTTTGATGGATGGAGAAGGCGAAGAAGAAGAAGAAGAAGAAAGAGTAGCGGTTTTGGAGAGGTTAGTGGAGGAAGAGCCATTCCATTCTTCGATTACAACGCTTTCCATTTGGGTCGCTTCCTTTTGTTTTCTGCAGCTGAACAGTAAACACTTTCCTGTGGCTGTCCCCTTAGTTAAATAATTTTATAGTTAGTGTTCGGTTTTTTGAGCTTTGACTTTTAACTTCCATTCTTCACTGCAATCTGAAATTTTTTTAAAAAAATATTTGGGTCATTAAAAATAATTTATGAAATATTCAAAATTTAATCTTTTTTCTACTCTTAAATTAAACACATGTATTAATACAAAAATACTAACTACTCTAAACTTCATTAATTTTTTTAATATTACAATGCTTAATAAAACAAAATTTAACGCTAGAAGGAGGGCTTGAACCTCCGACCTTGTGGTTAACAGCCACACGCTCTAACCAACTGAGCTATTCCAGCTGATCACTCTGGCTTCGGACAATACTAATTTATAAGTAGTGCAGATGATTGCTTCAAACTCCCACAACTCGAGCGAACAGCGAACAGCGCAGACGAAGACGAAACGAAAAGCAGAGACAACAGACTGCATCAATTGATGAGACAATGTGGAGAAGAAAAGCAACAATCTTTCTTCCCCACAGACCTTTCTCCACTTCCCCTTTATACTCCTTTCTCCAACCCACTATCTTCACCCTCAATAAAACACCTCCAAATCCTTCCAACGCTACACCACCTCCACAGACCTTAACCCGAGACCACATCACCTCCTTGGAGTCCGCACTCCACACCTCTCTCCTCACCCATGACACTGATCAAGCCTGGAAATCTTTCAAGTCTCTTACTTCTTCTTCTGCTACCTCTTCTTATTTCCCTTCTAAATCCCTCACTAATTCCCTTATCACCCATCTCTCTTCTACTTCTTCTGCTGCTAATGATACCCTTAATCTCAAAAGAGCTTTTGCTTCTGTTGTTTTCTTGATTGAGAAAAACCCAGAAAGTTTAGATTTTGAAACTGTTATAATTGTTCTTCAAGCCATGATGTCTGCTAATATTGCTGCTCCTGCTTTTGCTTTGGTTAAATGCATGTTCAAGAATAGATTTTTTATGCCTTTTGGTTTGTGGGGTGGTTTGGTTGGTGATATTTGTAAGAAGAATGGAAAGTTTGTTGCTTTTTTTAATGTTTTTAAGGAGAGTTATAGGATTGCTGTTGATGAAAAGTTGGATTTTATGAAACCTGATTTGGTTGCTTGTAATGCTGCTTTAGAGGGTTGCTGTAAAGAGCTTGAGTCTGTTAGTGATGCTGATAATGTTACTGAGATTATGTCTGTTTTGGGCATTAAGCCTAATGAATTGAGTTTTGGGTTTCTTGCTTATCTGTATGCATTGAAGGGTCTTCAAGATAAGATAGTTGAGTTAAAGGATTTAATGGAAGGTTTTGGTGTTTCGAATAAAAGGTTGTTTTTTGGTAATTTAATTAGTGGTTATGTAAAGTCAGGGAATTTGGAGTCTGTTTCAGCAACTATTCTGGGCAGTTTGGGGGAAGAGGATGGGAGGAATTCTATTTTCAATGAGGAAACTTATTGTGAAGTGGTTAAAGGGTTTCTCAAAGAGGGGAGCTTTAAGGGTTTGGCAAATTTGATCATTGAGGCTCAAAAGATGGAGCCAGAATCTATTGACATTGATAAATCAATTGGTTTTGGTATAATTAATGCTTGTGTCAATCTTGGGTTTTCTGATAAGGCACACAGCATTCTTGATGAAATGGATGCTAAAGGTGGTTCTGTTGGGCTTGGGGTCTATGTTCCAATCTTGAAAGCATATTGCAAAGAGAGTAGGACAGCTGAAGCTACACAACTGGTCTTGGAGATTAGCAATTCAGGGCTTCAGCTAGATTCAGGGAGCTATGATGCCCTAATAGAAGCATCCATGACCAGCCAAGATTTTCAGTCAGCTTTTACTTTGTATAGGGACATGAGAGAGTTAAGGAGTCCTGACTTGAAGGGGAGCTATTTAACCATAATGACGGGTTTGATGGAGAATCATAGACCTGAATTAATGGCTGCATTTTTAGATGAAGTTGTTGAGGACCCTAGAATTGAGGTAAAAACTCATGACTGGAACTCAATTATTCACGCGTTTTGTAAAGCTGGGAGGCTGGAAGATGCAAAGAGGACGTTTAGAAGAATGATTTTCCTGCAATTTGAACCAAATGATCAAACCTACTTGTCCTTAATTAATGGCTATGTGACTGCTGACAAATATTTCAGTGTTTTAATGCTATGGAACGAGGTTAAGCGAAAGGTTTCAAATGATAAAGAGAAACGATTTAAATTTGATCAAAATTTGGTTGATGCATTTCTGTATGCTCTAGTTAAAGGAGGTTTCTTTGATTCAGCGATGCAAGTTGTTGAGAAATCTCAAGAGATGAAGATTTTTGTGGATAAGTGGAAGTACAAGCAAGCATTTATGGAGACTCATAAGAAGCTCAAGGTCTCAAAGTTGAGAAAGAGAAATTTCCGGAAAATGGAAGCACTCATTGCTTTCAAGAATTGGGCTGGTCTAAATGCATGAACTTCAGGAGTGCCCAGCTTATGTTCTTTGCTGTTTGCTTAGCTTGCTCAATGCTTTGCTACGCAGCTCAAAATCACAGCTTTTGATCCTTAAGCTTGTTTAAATACTTGACTAGCATGAGCCGTTTGCCACTTTGTTCACTTGGCTCATGACATTTATCTGAGCAGGTAATCAGCTCGACCCTGCCTTGTTTTCAAAATCAAAATTAGTTGGGATCAGCTTTGAAGGATTCTTTAACCGAGTGAATTGCATTGTATACATTCAAAATGGAAAGTGAAATTTAGTCTTTGGGGAGTCGCAGCATTTCTTAGATTGAGCAGTTTGAGTGAATCAATATTTCTTCTGGGGATTGAGGACTGTTCTATAGAAATAGGCTGGTTTGGACAATTTTATCGCAAAAAGCATTGGTTCACAATGTGAACATTGGTCTCTACTTACTGTATTCAAATGAAAGTGGTATGGAAGGATATTGGCATAGTGAATGGACAAGAACTTGGTGATTCTTAGCTGTGTTTGTCCTCTGGTTGCTATACATGTTTCGGAAAATGCCTGATGCGAGAGATAAGACAGAGTGATTGTTTCATCTAAAAAAAGTAAATTTCGAGGTAGTTTTCTTGTATGATATGGAAGAAATTTTTATCATTGCTTATATGCAAACCAGAGCTAAATGCACTAATACTGGAGAATTCAGATATATTCACTTGCAAAATACAGATGTTCTTCTGTCAATTTAGAGAGCTTTCTTGAACTGGTGAGGCTTACTTGATCAGATGGTAAAGATACACTTTGGAGTCTTATGGAGGTGGCATTAAATTTTGTTCTACTATATGGTATTGAAATAATGAAGGTGATATGCTGAAGAAAATTGTCAGATTTCGCTCTGGTTGTGGCACCTTAGTCGCATCAGAAAATAGGTGTCGACTATTAAGGTTTTTTCAGTATTTCATCCCCTAGATTCATATCATTTTGTGTTTTTATATAATATTTTTTAGGTAAATAATATGTTTCTTTGTAAATTTTTTTAGATTGAGTTATGCACTGTATATGTATCAACAGTGATACGTAACTCTTTTACAAATGAATGATATTTCATTTCTGTTAAAAAAAAAAAAAGAAATACACGTTCAAATTATTTATATATATATATTTTTTACCAATATCGCCTCGAGGAAGACTCGGTTTTAAGCCCTGAAGGTTCCTGGGAGAGCGGGGGGAAGGGGGATTAAACCCCGCTCTACTACTACGGATATCCGGTGTTAAACCCCACACGGAAAGGATGATATCCGGTGTTAACCCCACACGGAAAGGATGTTATCCAGTGTTAACTCCACACGGAGAGGGTCCGGGATATATATCCCTCACGAATGAGGGGATAAAGTCTCCATGGGTGACCCGAGACCCACCCTTGGTGGGTTATAGAATTCTGTTGGTTTGTTTGTACCTTACAGAAAATTTAGAAATTACTGTCTGCCTCTGAGGCTGAGCTGTCTGAATGTGCAGTATAAGTATTGTTTTTCTATCAGTAAAAGGCTCCATTTTTACTCATACTAGTTGATAGTTACTGGTTACACTATACACTTTTATGAGTTTGTTTTCTTTCTTGCACTGTTTCTTGGGTCCGCCACTGGAAATGCTTATTGCTTTTTAGCTAGAAGTCACTTGAGGAATAGGCACTTCTTTTTAGGGAAAAAAATAGGAGCATCATAAATTGGTCTTTGTATTCTTTGCTAAATATCAACTGCTCAAACAATACTTTCTAGCTTATTTTGCTCTGTATCTCAAGTTCCATAATCTCGTTAACTCTTTTAAAATATCATAAATGTCATCTTCCTCAAATGCATGGATCTTCTACATTCCACTCATCCTCTCCATGTTTTTCTCCATCTCTACTGCTGTCCATCCTATCTCACCAAATGGTACTTGTCATGACACCTGTGGCACCATATCTGTGAAGTTTCCTTTCGGAACCGGCTTTGGATGTGGGCACCCTGAATTTGCTAGATACGTTAGATGCAACTCTGGCACGCTAGAATTTTTAACTGGCACTGGCATTTACACTATCTCCTCCATTGATTATCCAAGCAACACCTTAATTGTTACAGACACTCTCATGTCAACTTGTGATTCAATGCAGAACTCAGGAAGCTTTAGCTTGGATCGGGCCAGTCCTTTCGCCTTGACGGGGGACAATATCTTTGTTTTGCTGGGATGCTCAACAACATCTCCTGTATTTGATCCAAATGAAGATTTGTGTGATACTGGTTCAGTTACTCGTGTTTGCAGGGGACTGTACTCTTGCAAGGGAGTCTCAGGCATTGGGTTGCCGCAGAATGCACCAATATCTACTTGTTGCGTTTATGAGTCACCGATTCAACTCGCAGGCTATACATTGGATCTTCCCAAGCTCCAATGCTCTTCATATACCTCAGTATATAGTTTTGGTGACAATGAGGGAGATCCAATGAAATGGAAATTTGGGATTTCTCTGCAATATAATGGTTCATATTATAGTAACATCTGCAAGGATTGTGAAACTAGCGGGGGCTTGTGTGGCTTTACAGGTTTTGATCAGTCATTTGCTTGCATATGCAGGAATGGGAAGAACACCTCCACCAGTTGCTTTGGACAAGGTTAGTTCACTGTTCACACTATTCCTGAGTGTAGTACAGCCAAGCATGTGGGCTGTTTCTGCTTTGAAATTATGTGTAAGGCACATCTTTGGTTGATTAGGATACACTTGGAGCGGGACATGGGGGTCAAAAATTCAAGCCAAGTTCAGTTTTGCAGGTGCAATTTTTCAAACACTACTTTTAATGCTGATTACTTTTTGCACCAATAGTCTTATCATGCTCGAGATTTTTGTTTTTGATATTCGACCACTATAGTCTATAGGCCTTTTCAATACCTTTCCCTGTGCCCTCAATTATTTTAAGCATGCACATTATGGGCTTATGGCACTTGGCTCGAGTCCCATAATTTTGCCCTTCTAAATCTCAAGCATTTTCGTGGGTCACCACACCAACTTAACGGTGCATGTTACACATAACCTAAGTACTCTAAGAGGGCTGCAGGAGAAGACTTGAACCCAAGACTTCTTCCCAAGAGCCAAGCTCTTGCCACTTGAGGAAGGCTTGAACTGTAATATCCTTTCCTTATTTACCTCATTCGTGTTCACGTGTTTCCATTGGATTGTAGGGCTTTTCCTTCTGTGGCTGGTGTTTTCTGCTTGAGGCAGTTAGGATGCCTTCAAAGAGTGTATGAACAAGAACTGCAAATGGAAGAGCTCAGCTGTTGCCAGGAGCTTCTTGCAATTTCTTCTGTAACCTGATATCAAACGTCAGTAGATTAGAGGAAAATATTCTTGAGTTTTTTTCCTTCTCTTGTATCCATTGCTTGGCTGCAACTTTGTTCTTATCATCAAAGTTTGGAACACATAATATAGTATTATGAATGGCATCTCTTATAATATCTTAATCTTGTGAGGCAATATCTGTAATCATTATGTCACAGGTCCCATCATCTTGCCTTGCGGAGTGTGAACTAAGCAACAAAATTGGAATTTTGCTGCAACTTGTTAACTAGCCATCAAAAATATAGAAAATCCATTTGTATAGTCTCATCCTGTGATCCAATGCATGTAACTAATAAAGTTGAATCCTTTTACTTTCCTCTGCCTAGAAAAAAAATTTTTTGCATATGCATTCACCCATTAACTTAAAATGTTTATAAAATAACATACTTTTTGATGAAAGATCCAATTTTTGTGAATATTAATGTATAAAATTATTTTCTATTTTATTTAAAAACATAACACATTATTGAAAAATAAAAAAGGAAAAGTAACGTTTTGCATTCCTTTCTTGCCTTAGAAAATAACTAACAACGAAAGAGAAGAAATTGTTTATTGCTTCAGCTGCGACTATGACCACCTCGTAACATCAGTAACATGTGCTCCGAGAGCTGATAACTGTACTCTCTACTCTCCGGCAAGACTTTAAAAACCAGTTCACAGTTGACCTCCCCACCATTATCGGATGCTGATTAGCATCTTCAAAAGAAGATTCTTATTAAAGTTAAATGCTATTTGACTAAAATATCCAACTTCCTTAATTCACATCCCCCCCATAAAAATAAAAGCCATCATCTTTTGCTCACTGCAAACAAATGATCACTCACTGCTGCTAGCTTCTAGTTTCATTTTCTGCTTCTTTTGTTTGATTCCTAGTTCACTCATAAATGGTTAGTATTTGCTTTTACTCGTTTCTTGTCCGTTGTTTCTTGTTGTTAAGTTTTGCAGTATTTTTTTACTGCTTTTATGTTTCTTTCACTCTTGAACTTTAGACCCTTTTTATATTATTGCGTGTATTAGCTGATTTTGAGGTCATATTGTCTTGGAATTTGTATTTGGGTTAGTCTTTTTGTTATGCTTATTGCATAGGGAGCTGTGAGTTGGATTATAATTTGGCTAAAAGTTTTTCTTTTTTTTTTATTGGATTGGAATTCTTTTTTGGTTGATTTCAGTTTCAGATATTAGGTGGGATGAGAGGATTAAGATTGTTCTTATCTGCAATTTTGTTGGTTCTTGCTGTTCTTCAAGAAGCAAGTTCGCATGGAATTCAGCCTCTCTCAAGAATTGCTGTTGATAAGACCACATTTTCTCTTGACAGCAATGCTTATATTAAAGCCTCTTCTTCAATTCTTGGAATGAAAGTGAGTTTCTTTTTTCCCCACATTGTGTTAGTTATGATTTTCACTATTCATTCCCTGATGACCATTGTGCAAAAGAGAATTGGAGAAATATAGTCTTGATTACAAGGTGGGTTTTTAACACTGCATCTGTGAAAAATTGAATTGTGATTTAATTTTAGTACCCTTTTGAGTTTGAATTGGAGTGCAGTTATGACCAGAACCTGATGGTGTTTAAGAAATCATAATTCATTTTGTAATTTGCACGATTTCGTTCAATATCTCAGGGAGAAAACTCGGAGTGGGTGACAGTGGAGTATGCTTCTCCAAGTCCATCTATTGTTGATTGGATTGGAGTATTTTCTCCTGGCAATTTCAGGTATATAGATTCCTGTCCTCTGCATTGTTAAATCATCTTTTCAGTTTGGCTGTAGTCAAATTCTGAGTTGGTATCATTGATAAACTAATATGTTGAATTATTTTCTTAACTAATCTAATTTTGCAATTGTTTTTCCTCAATTTCATTCTTCAGTGCTTCCACTTGCGGCCCAGAGAGTCCAACGTCAAAAGCTGCTCCTCCATTTTTATGTTCTGCACCTATCAAGGTTCGTCTGTATTGCTTATGCCACAATACTTTTTCTCCTTATCTTCCTTGAAAGGGAGCAAAAGGTACAAATAAACTTCACTATTCTTGCAGTTTCAGTATGCAAACTACAGTAGCACAGGATACAAAGACACGGGAAAAGGATCGCTGAGACTTAAGTTAATTAACCAGAGATCGGACTTCTCTTTTGCTTTGTTTTCTGGAGATTTAGGAAATGTATGTCCATGATTACTTCTGTACTGTGCTAGCCATTTTAGCATCATAATCCAATAATTGCATTTGTGCACACACATATGCTTGTAGAGAGTGAGAAAGAGAGCTAAATGGAGTTCTGGTTTCTCACTATTATCTGCGGCAGTTGTCTAAGCACTTCTATTTTAGAAGTATGGCTGATACTTGATGGGCCTTATGGATGCCCACCATATTAGATTGAAAAAACTTGTTCTGTTGAACACATGCTATTTTGCTTTGATCTTCTCACTATTTCACATTTACATAAAAACAAAAATTCTTCTACTTATGTATGGTATTTTCTTCTTCTATCCTTTATTTACTGTATTTCTCATTGATCAATTTATCTATACTTGCATAACAGCCAAAGCTGGTGGCAGTGTCAAATAAAGTTGCTTTTGCAAATCCAAATGCACCAGTTTACCCTCGCTTAGCACAGGGAAAGATGTGGAATGAAGTAAGGGAAAAATTTTCTTGTTGCCATTTTGAAGGGAAAATTATTATTATTATTATTAATGTGCACCTAGCTGGTGAAATTTTCATCTGTCTTCTTTGGAAACTAAGACCTTTCAATTGTTTTACCCAGTTTTCGTTGGATCAACTTAATATATTTCCAATCTTCATACACAGATGACTGTGACCTGGACAAGTGGATATGGAATAGATCAAGCAGAACCTTTTGTTGAATGGGGTCCAAAAGGAGGTGATAGTATGCGTTCGCCAGCTGGAACACTGACATTTACGCCTAATAGCATGTGTGGTGGGTTTCTGTTTTACCTTTGATCAATTATTCATAGTAACTCAGGACTTGGCTGAAAACTGATTGACCTTGAAATGAAAACTCGCTGTCTTGGTTATGGGTCTCTAAAAAGTACTTCAACTGGAATCTCAGCATTTAAAAATGCTATGCTGTTCTTTTTATCATCAGAAGAACAAGTAAGAAAAATGGAAAGAAAAACTTAATAGTCTTAAGTTTATCTGATTAAATTGGCTAGTAATTTATTGTGTAGATGATAATTTGGTTGTTTTTCAACATTGTTTAAAATCAAATCTCCCAAATTATGAGCATTGATCATTTTTTTTTCTTGCTATCATAGTTAGCTAGCTGAGTGATCTTACCAAATGTATATGTATAGGTGCACCAGCAAGGACAGTGGGGTGGCGTGATCCTGGATTTATACACACTGGCTTTCTGAAGGAGTTATGGCCCAATGTTCTGTATGTTATCATTCATTTTGGTCCATTATTGATGTTGATTTCTATTAGCAGTATCAAAACAAGAATACTCCAATCAGAAAAGTTATACCAAGTGGATAGTTATTAAAGGAGAGCCCTCCCGGGGTGGGGGAGTGGAAAGTTATGATTTATTCCAGATCTCAGGTTGAAAAAGCACTGCAATGTTCATTTTTCAAAAGATCCTTAGCTGCACTTTAGAAGTAATGGGTTGGGAAGGGGACATGAGGGAAACAAAGTTGAATTGATTATATGCTAATAAGAAAATCAAATTTATTATTATTCCCTTCAATTGAATATGCGTAGATTTCTTGATGTGGATGTGGTTCTCCTGCCAAAGCTTGTGTTTGGACTGCATGCTCTTGTTCACTATTACAAGTTGGACTCCCTTAGCACCATGTTAAAGATTCATTATCAGCCATTTGATCTAGATTTTAATAATTATGCAGGTATAGATACAGGCTTGGACATAAATTGTCCAGCGGTACATATATATGGAGTCAAGAGTACCAGTTTAGAGCATCTCCATATCCCGGTCAAAGTTCTCTACAACGTGTAGTCATTTTTGGTGACATGGGAAAGGTTTGAACTGTCTTGGCATTATCATCTGCTTGTCAAATTGTAAAATCATATTTTTCACAGATTCTTTGACATTCTCCTTGCAGGATGAAGTTGATGGTTCCAATGAATATAACAAATTTCAGTATGGTTCCCTTAACACTACAAGACAGCTTATTCAAGACTTGAAAAACATTGACATAGTTTTCCACATTGGCGATATATGTTATGCAAATGGATACATTTCACAATGGGACCAATTCACTGCACAGGTTGAGCCAATAGCATCAACTGTTCCTTATATGATAGCAAGGTTTGTGGTAATTTACTATAATGCTTGTTGCAGCATTCATCATCATCTACTCCATCTCATATAGCCATTCGTTTCTATGCCTCTTCAGTGGTAACCATGAGCGCGACTGGCCAGGAACAGGATCCTTCTACGGAAACTTGGATTCTGGAGGAGAATGTGGTGTTTTGGCTCAGACAATGTTCTATGTCCCTATTGAGAACAGGGATAAATTCTGGTATCAAGATTTATTGACAACAACCTCTTAGATATATTTAACTTCTTGTGCAATGCGATTGTTTCCATTTATAATTTCAAAAGCTGATGATGATGATTTTGTTGAAACCTCTGATTTCTATATCTGGTCGTAGTATTCTGTTATTATGTCTAATATCCATAACTGTTTGGAGACGATATTCTTTTGCTTGGAATTCATTAATTGCATATGCTGTTTGTCATGTAAGCTTAGCTATAATCATTGAACTATCATTGAATTGCAAATTAAAATAAAAAATATATGCTTGATGGAAATCATTCTTTTAGTTCTCTGTATATTTTAGATATTCTTGCTCGCCTACATCAACATGAAAACAATTGGCATGCTTCTTACAGTTCTAAGCCAGTTACCTTGATATGTTACTTGTTTGAAGAAATGAAAATAAATACTGTGATTCTCTTTCATCAGGTACTCTACCGATTATGGTATGTTCCGGTTCTGCATAGCTGACACAGAACATGATTGGAGGGAAGGGACAGATCAATATAAATTCCTTGAGCACTGCTTTGCTTCTGTGGATAGACAGAAGCAGCCATGGCTGATTTTCCTTGCTCATCGGGTGCTAGGCTATTGTTCTGCTACCTGGTATGCTGATCAAGGATCGTTTGAGGAACCAATGGGAAGAGAGAGCCTTCAAAAACTTTGGCAGAAATACAAGGTTGATATAGCATTATACGGCCATGTGCATAGTTATGAGAGGACATGCCCCATTTACCAGGTACACCCAAACATTACTTGGTTGTTTGTTTAGGTCTCAGTGTTCTTCAGAAACTGGAAGTGTCACGCAACTCGTACCATTTTCCAGTTCACTTTGTTCTCTTGGTTCAAGTGTAAACTGAACCTGCAATATGGAGTTACATTTGAGACTAATGTAATTGACTGATGATTTTTCTTCTTTTTTTTTTTTATGTTGTTTACCGCTATAGAATATTTGCACCAATCAAGAGAAACATAACTACAAGGGTCCCTTGAACGGAACAATACATGTAGTAGCAGGTGGAGGAGGAGCAAGCCTTGCAGACTTTACCACCATTAATACAACATGGAGTTACGTCAAAGACCATGACTATGGATTTGTGAAACTTACAGCATTTAACCATTCTAATTTGTTGTTCGAGTACAAGAAGAGCAGTGATGGAAAGGTTTATGACTCCTTCACAATATCCCGCGATTACAGAGACATCTTGGCATGCACAGTTGATAGTTGTCCAAGCACAACATTGGCATCTTGACCTGCATTCTGTTGCAGATGAAGAAAAAGTCTGCATAATCATGTTTGCATCTTGACATTGTAACATGATGCAAAGTTGCTGTGAATTAACAGTTTTTGTTTTCCTCTTCTTTGGTTCTCTGAAAAGTTATGATTCAAAACATTTCTTTCTTTGTTCATTTCTAATTTCAATTATTTTCTTTTATTACCATAAATTTCTATTAATTTTAATGAATAGCAATCGTAAAGTCTTGAACTCGAAATTTTTACGATTATCACAAGTAATTTTGGATGCATACATAGTTAATTAATCTAATAGAAATTTATATGGAAAAATATTAATCTAATAGAAATTTATATGGAAAAATATTGATAGAGAAGTCAAATAATTTAAATATATATCAATGGACAATCTTATTTTATACGGAAAAATATTAATAGAGAGGTGAAATAAATACCAATAGACTGTCTTATTAAATTAGATAAAAAAAATTTTATAAATTCGTGATAGCACAATTTTAATCCCACACTAATACCATATGGTACCTTTGTAGAGAAATGAATATTAGGCTACTCATTAACTAACATAATTTCTATTAATTTGATTATTGGATTTAATTTTATTTTATTTCAAGTGGGCTCCAGCTTCAATGATTGCAGCAAACACGGTTTAAAAAAACATGGGAATCTTCCTTTAGGAGATTCCAAGGGTCTAATTCTTACAGCAGTAGTTTAAATGACAGTTAGGTACTTCAACTTCAGGTCCTAAACAACTGGTGCAGTACTGTTGGATAATATATGCAACACTTGCTTAATTCTTGTCTTGGCTACAAAATTTTTCAGGGTTTTAAAATGGGTGGATCAAGAATTCAGTTCTTGTCTATAATTCTACTAATAATTCTTGCAATTCTTCAAGAAACAACTTCACATGGGGATCATCCTTTTTCAAGAATTGCTATACATAAGACAACTTTTGCTCTTACTGATCTTGCTTACATTAATGCCTCTCCTTCAGTTCTTGGCCTGATGGTAAGCTCGTAAACTGCAAAGACATGGAATTAATTAAGAATCTGGCTGCTACAACTATATATATATATTTTTTGTTTTTGGGTTGTTTCAGGGGCAGAATCAAGAATGGATTACAGTAGAGTACAGTAATCCAATCCCATCAGTTGATGATTGGATTGGTGTCTTTTCTCCAGCAAATTTCAAGTACTGTCACTTGTCTTAGTTAAATCACTTTCCAAATTTATTTGTCAAGATTGTGTTTCCTGTTACATTTGAATGTTCACTTGTTCAGCTCTTCTACTTGCCCACCAGAAACTCCAAGAACTTATCCTCCTCTATTGTGTACTGCACCTATTAAGGTTCATTATTTACAGTGCCTTTTTTATTGCTTTTCCAGATCAAATGGAAGGATTTTTATGGTGGTTGCATAATTGGACTGTTTTACTTCTGTTTGCAGTTTCAGTATGCAAGTTACTCTAGCCCTGATTATAAAGATACAGGAAAAGGGTCACTGAAGCTGCAACTTATCAACCAGAGATCTGACTTCTCTTTTGCTCTATTTACTGGTGGTTTTTTAAATGTATGCTCTTAACCTCCCGTTAAATTTTCTTATCCTGATAAATTAACCTTTTACTGCAACTAACTCCATTTTTCTGGCATATTAGCCAAAGGTGGTGGCTGTGTCAAACACTGTAGCTTTCTCAAATCCGAATGCACCAGTCTATCCTCGTCTAGCGCAAGGAAGAACATGGGATGAAGTAATCCAAACCATTGTTACCCTTGATGTTGTTTAAACCATTTTGTTCAAGTACCACTAGTTGTGCACAGAAGTAACACAATTTCCATCCCAATGGTCAGATGACTGTAACTTGGACAAGCGGATATGGAATCAATGAAGCAGAACCTTTTGTTGAATGGGGTCCTAAAGGAGGTCTTCCTATCCATTCTCCGGCTGGAACGCTGACTTTTGACCGTAGCAGCATGTGTGGTAAGTTTGAGTCTATGCAGTTTCCTTACTATAAGATACATCTGGTAACAAAGTGGAAAACTAGAAATATGTAACAACGACATTCATGTGTGCCTTACTTAGCGGGTGCTAAATGAGCAAGAATTACCTAGCACATTGAGAGTGCTGATTGTTCTTTGTGTGTCCTAAACAACTCCGCCTATCTGCAGGTGCACCGGCAAGGACAGTGGGATGGCGTGATCCTGGATACATACATACTAGTTTTTTGAAGGACCTGTGGCCCAACAAAGAGTATGTAATATTGTACTCTTGCATATGTTAGCTGATTATATCTTTCTGGTGAAATATAGGATTGTTCCTGAAATTTGACTTAGAGACTAAGCAGATGCTATGTTTTATTCTCTATTTGTTTTCCAGTTTCAGAAACAGCACTCTGCAAACTGTTGATTTTTTTAAAAAAAATTAGAGTATCCAAAACATATGAAGTAACTGATATGCTTCTTGACGATTTTGCAGATATACCTACAAGCTGGGACATAGATTGTTCAATGGTACCTATATTTGGAGTTCAGAGTACCAGTTTAAAGCTTCTCCTTATCCTGGACAAGATTCTATACAACGCATAGTCATTTTTGGTGACATGGGAAAGGTTTGAACTGGCTTGAACATGCTTCTAGCTTTTCTTTTCATGTGCTGACCAAGAAATTCAAGAACAGCTAATAGCATGAACATTAAGTTTAACTACTCGGTGTGTTTTGCAGCTTGCTTATGCATAATTACATATGAACAATATTATAAATAAATAAATTCATGAGCTGCAGTCCGTTTAACAGGTTTGATGAAGTATTTAGCCTCCCCTTGCAGGGTGAAGTTGATGGTTCTGGTGAATATAATGATTTTCAGCCTGGCTCTCTAAACACAACTAAGCAGCTCATCCGAGACTTGAATAACATTGATATAGCATTCCACATTGGAGATATATGTTATGCTAATGGATATTTATCACAATGGGATCAGTTTACTGCACAAGTTGAGCCAATTGCATCAAGGATCCCTTACATGATTGCCAGGTTTGTTTGTAAATTACTTAGCATGTATGAAATTTTGACTTCAGTTGGTGACAATTGATTTTCATCCTTTCAGTGGTAACCACGAGCGCGATTGGCCAGGGACAGGATCCTTCTATGGAAACATGGATTCTGGGGGAGAATGTGGTGTTTTGGCTGAGACTATGTTCTATGTCCCTGCAGAGAACCGGGCAAAGTTCTGGTAATTCTGACTTATTGTGTTGTTGTATCTCGTTGATTTGAATGTGTTCAAACATTCCACCTTCCACAAATTGATACCATTATGCAAGTTTTTGGTAATCAGTAGAACTAGCCATACATTATCAAACTATAAACCATGATCCAGTCACATCTAGTTGTACAAAATGTGGATTATTTTTCTAATCCCGGGAACACATGCAATTCACTCAATTTATGAGTTACAATACATTCCTTATCTTCAGCACTTAAAAGTCATTTTCCAGAGTTGAGGTCCTCCAGTACTCCTCCTTCACATGCATTATAAGTATTGGTTTTCTGATCTTCTATATCATGGAGAAGCATTCACTGAAAATGATCTTGCTGGCAAATATTCACATTTTGTAGGATGTTGAGCAAGTGTTATCTAAATGCATCGTCTCCTTTGTTCCTTGATGTGCTGGGGAAGTGATGATAAATGCTATGGTCCTGATTTACCAGGTACTCTACTGATTATGGCATGTTCCGGTTCTGCGTAGCTGACACAGAACATGACTGGAGAGAGGGAACAGACCAATACAAATTTATTGAGAATTGCCTAGCATCAGTGGATAGACAAAAGCAGCCCTGGCTGATTTTTCTTGCACATCGTGTATTGGGTTACTCTTCATGTATCACTTATGCACTAGAAGGGTCATTCGAGGAACCCATGGGAAGGGAAAGCCTTCAAAAACTTTGGCAGAAGTATAAAGTTGACATTGCCATGTATGGTCATGTGCACAGCTATGAGAGAACATGCCCCATATATCAGGTATTTGCACAACTTTATGCAGCTTCACATGTATTTTGTTCTTTGCTGCATTTCAACTAATTTACAATCCTAATTAAAATTGCTGACATGATTTCTTTTTCTGCAGAATATATGCACCAGTAAAGAGAAGCGCCACTATAGAGGCACTCTGAATGGAACAATACATGTTGTTGCTGGTGGTGCAGGAGCAAGCCTTTCACCATTTACCACACTTCAAACAGCTTGGAGTTTGTATAAAGATTATGATCATGGATTTGTAAAACTTACTGCGTTCGACCATTCCAACCTGTTGTTCGAGTATAAGAAAAGTAGAGATGGAAAGGTGTATGATTCATTCAAAATATCCCGGGACTATAGAGATGTGTTGGCCTGTGCTACAGATAGTTGTCCGAGTGTGACACTAGCATCTTGACTTTTATGTGAAGAAACACTAATCTTGTAAGTGCTTTTTGATAAATAATAGTTGATGTTATGGTAAGTTTTACACCTGATAAGGACTGTCTCTTCTTCTCTGTTTCTTTCTTCCTTTTCTTTGTTTTTAAATAATCTATTTAAGCAGCATTCACGGTAACTATGAAATTCCGTTGTTTTTCTTTTCATTGGCTAAAAGTTGAAGAAATCACCAATAGGGTTTACAAAAAGTAATAAAAAATAAAATAAAAAAAAAAAAAAAAACAGAAACCTTGCTGTGAAGTTAAAAATTACTTCACTGAGGTACTGTTGCATGAAGTTTCTCCAAGCCATTAATCAGTGAATCAGTTAAACTCCTTGCCTATCATGCTATACTAAATCCATTGATCAGTTTGAGTCAATGTCAGAATAGGAATGGCTTGAAAGGTTAGAACATGAATAAGCCTAAATAGATGTATTTGCAGCTGAATTGGACAAGTAATTTCCATTTTAATGTAACAGCATTCTGGTACAAAATATCTCATAATATACTGAAGGCTTTTTATAGTCAATTAGATAACCAATGCTTGTTTGCTAGTGAGAGAGTGATCTAGTGGCCACCTTTTTCCAATGGCATCTTGAGGTTCAGGGTTTGAACCCTACCATCATTGATTTGTGGAATTAATTTCCAACTGATCTAAAAAGTAGAGGGCTGCCATATGTCATCCAATCCATCAGTGTTTAGGTCATTTAACCTCCCTAATAATAATAATAATAATAGTAATAAAAACAACGCTTGTTTTGTCAATAATTTTCTCAATTAAATGCTGAATCTTTTACTAAACTGCGAGATCATAGCTTGCATCATGCATTTTCCATTTATGTCTCGAGCATTAAAGGTGATAGAACAGAATCATATATATATAATATATTATGACTTTAGGTGTTAGAATCTATATACAGTTGACATTTTTTTTAATTACAGGCCTCACCAACTTTCTTTCTTTTATCTGTCTCTTTGCTACTTGTATATATAGGCTGCCTCAAAGCATCTACAACACACAATTCAATGTACACGAAGTTGTGTAAGTCTCAAAAAATGGCTTATGCTTCTTCTTCTTGTTGTTGCCTCCTTCTTCCCTTCTTATTGGCCTTTCTGATCTTGACTGCTGCCCCTGTGATGAGTGATGAAGCAACACAAGAGAGGATCAGTTTCATCTGTCACCAAGTAGAACAATTTGGATTCTGCAACAAAACTTTCAATGAAAACTTGAAAAATCCAACAACAGATTATGTTGGTCTGACTCAAATAACCATAGAGCAAGCCATAATCAATTCAACCAACACACATTCTTATATTGTGCTGCTATCTAAGAATGCAACAGATGTAGGCTTGAAAAATGCTCTTGTGGTGTGTGAAAACGCCTATAAAATATTGCTGCAGTCTTTTCAGGATGCTTTTAACTATTTTAAGCAGAAAGATTACAGAAGCATGATGGATTCTGAAAGGATCACACCCAGGGCACAAGGCAGTTGTTCAACTATTTTTGAGATTCCTCCATTTCCCAAGAACCCTCTAGTTGACAGAAACTGGCAGATGAGGATCCTTCTGACCATGGCTGTGCTCACAGGACATCAGCTTGATGTCTAGCAACCATAAATTAACAATGTTTTAGAGCTTGCTTTTATTTATAATCAGGGTTCAGAGTATCTTGTTGAAAGCCTTGCTATTAAATGGCCTATTTTATAGTTCTGCTTAATTTCTTCTTTATATTTGCTTCCACTACTCTTAACATCTTAATCACCATACAACAAAAAGAAATTAAAATCTGTAATATGTGCTGGGTGTTAATGTTCAGATTTTTTTTGTTTTTGTTTTTGTTGGATAAAAAGATAGTAAATTGAGTGGTTTTGAATTGAAGAAATGGCAAATACTGCCAAAACAGGCCTTTTTCAAACAAACTTCCTGCCTTGCATTTCTCAGAGCTGCAGCTCTAACCTAGAAATTTTTCTTTTTTTTTCTTGCTCCTGGTTATTATTCCCTTGACCTTGCACTAAACTGGGTCTAAACCAGAATGTTTTTTTATGTTCAGAAAAAAATCATTTTTGTTCTGTTTCTTTTCTTGGTTAAGTGAAGAAAGATTATGGATTTATGGATAATTGCTGCCGCTGCTGGTGCTGGATATGTGGCTAAAGCCAATTACTTGAAAAATTCAACATCAAGAACAGCAGAAATCTCATTGAAAACATGTTCTTGTGAAATACACCACCACTCTCATTCCCAGAACATATTGCAGCAAATTCGCGGCAGAACTTGCCCCTTATGCAGATTATCAACCCTTGAAGAATCAACTAGTGTTAATCATGGTGAAGTACAGTTGAGGAATTATGGGATTAATAAAAGAAATGCTTTTCTTGATTTATCTATCGAGCCATTACCTGAATTCACAACTACACAAGAAGTTGATTCTTCTTCAAGATTAGCAAAAGGCAGTCATATAAAGAAAAGGTCTAATGGCTATTTCCTGAAACCACTGAATATATCAGAAAGTGGGCTAGTTACTGAGTTGTATAGAGAGGAAGGCAGATCAGAAGATTATGCAGATATTTCTTTTTCGTCATCGAATATATACACGAAGAGGGCACTGGTTGGGAGTGTAATGAACAGAAGTAGCCATGATTTCAGAAAAGAGATGGGTTTAGAAACACAAACTGAATCATTTAGTTCACAAGGTTCTTTTCTTTCTCCACTTGTTTTTGCTAGTTCTGTGTTGTTCCAGTGCTTTTGATGCCTTTTGAGACACAGAAATAATTGAAGAAATTCTTCTTTTGTTTGTCTACAGAATTACTTTCAGAATTTTTGAACAATCATTTTCTTATTTTCTTCACTGGAATAGCTACTGGAATGCTGTTAATCATTGCTTATAGTAGCAAAGAAGTCGATAATTTGAATGAACAGTTGAAGAAGAATGAGAACTTGGTTCATGATTTATATGATGAACTTGAAATGAAAGATCATTTAACTTTGAAAGAGCTTGCTAATGATGGAATCACTGAACAAACCCTCTGTAGAAAACCAACTGAATTTTCAACAGAACAGGAGTCGCAGAAATCTACGAAATTGGACAGCGAAGAACTATATGATAAGAAGACAAAGAATCCTGAAGCAATGAGTAAAATTGAGGCAGAGCTTGAAGCTGAACTAGAGAGATTGGAACTAAACATGAAATCATCTAGCTTGGGGAGAAATTTTGATTTCATTCAGGTAACTTTACTAGAAGACAGATTGTTCACAGTAAGTTATGTTCATAATAATCACTATACTTTGGTGGATTATAACTTGGAGAAAGATGATGTTCTTTTAGGAAGATATTGGTGCAGACAAGGTTGATGGGGAAGCTGACATTGTATCTGACTCAGACCATGAAGCAAGTGGAAGCGCATCCGATGCAATACAAACAGGAATTTACTCAGTACCACCTCAGGAGCTCAGCTTGCGCCTTCACGAGGTAAATCAAGCAAGGCTTCAACAACGGATACTAGAACTTGAAGCAGCACTTGAATACAGTCAAAAGAGGTTGCAAGCCTTGGAAGCTGACTCATAGTAATTAAAAGAATTTTCTACTTCTTTTGAATAACATGTTTATGCTTAATCATTGAAACCAGCACTTGAAATATTTAAAAGTTCTTCAGTGTACATTAGTTGAGAGTCCGGTTTGTTTAAAGAAAGAATAATCAGATACCATTGTTTCGAAAAACATATTAATTTGTAGATGAGCAACTATAAATGTAATCAACAACAATAATGAGCCAGTTCAAAAAAAAAAAAAAAAAAAAAAAACAATAATGAGCAAAAGATAATTTATATTACACACAATTTTAGGGGTGTAACTGAGAAGATGCCGCTCGCGAGTGGCTCGGTGTTCGACTCGTTAAAAGCTCGTTCGAGCTCATATATTGAAGCTCGTTTAATAAACGAGCCGAGCTCAAACTATGCAAAGCTCGGCTCGTGAAAGTTCATGAACAAGCTTGAATAAAAGCTCACGAGCTTTCTCATAATTTTAATGTATTAATAATTTAATTTTAGATATGTAATATATAAATTTTTATTCATTTAAATATTTTAAAAATATATTATTACAAAAAATCATAATTTTATAATAAATTATTTAGTAAATATTTATTTTAAATTATTTTAATGAATAATTTAAATTTATACATTATATTTTTAGAAATATTTTTAGCTTGTTTAGGCTCGTTTAAACTCGTGAACAACTCGCGAACACTTAGCGGTCTAATGAGCTCGGCTCGTTTATAAATAAACCAACATGAGCTAACCAAAGCTCGGCTCGTTTACACCCCTGCACACAATTGTTTAAGAAACAATAGGAATTGGACTATATTGGTAATTGGGTTCCCCACTGGAAAAAAAAAAAAACAAAAAAAACAAAAGAGAGAATTTTTAAAAAATAATAAATAAAAAATTGAGGGAAACATAATAATATAATTTTACAATGGAAAGACCTTCTTGTGCCTAAAATAAATCAAAAAGGAGAAATACAGGAAAGTACATGCAATGCCAGTTATAATAAGAACCCAATTAAATGTAGATGGGTAATCAAAAATGGAGTCTGCGAAGTTCATGCCAAATACTCCTGTAACCACAGCAAATATTGTTGCCACAAAGGTTGCTGCAGTTAGAAGCAACTCATATTGAATCAGCTGGTTCTGGACATTTCCCTGTTCATACAGAAGGAAAGATGAATATAAATCCTGGGAAATACTCGAAAGCATACCCGCAAGAGACCCTTCTCACTAGCTTTTTATTTCCAATTTTCTACTTTTTCAATTAAAGAAAATCATAGAAATGAGCTCAAAAAGCACCGTAAGATCATATATACAGCCATTAATCACTTACCAGTTTAATGGTGATCAAATCTTCAGTATCATCAATATATTCTTTGAGCTGCAACATTTATTCAAAGAATTAATTCAATCTTCAGTAGTATCCATTACAAAATGCTAAACACCCCCTTTTGCGTGAAGACTAACTACATTTAGCACTTACAACAATCTAATGTAACCTAGGATGATTTTGCATTTCAAAATTGAGGAGTTGAAAAGCTAGCAACATTTTTACACTCAGCTTATTCATTGAAAGAACCATAATTGAGGAACCCATGAAGCCTTGGCCAATTGTTAGATATCTATTTGTTATTAATACCCAATTGTAGCGCAGCAAATCTAATGAATTTAGATAGGTTCAGATGCAAGTTTTAGAGGAAAACATCTCACCGAAAACAACTTGCTGAGAGTATTGTCAATGAAAACAAAATATGCCTCTAACAACATTTCAAGTTGGTCGATATTTTCATAATTAGTGGAAGAGCTTGCTAAGCTTCCATGTTTGCTTGAAGGAACAATGCTGCTAAATGTTCTCTGCAATTTCTGAACTCCACTAAGTGACCTCACAGGTGAAACAGGTGCAGATTTTGAAACCACTTTGGTCTCACCTGAGATATTATTTTGGAAATATAAGTCACCGAGTGCATAAGCTTCTTCCCTTAATTTCTTCTCCGTCAGATACATCTCAGCCATGTCGCCATCATCATCCATGAGATGTTCTATCTCATCATGGACCTATAATTTCAATCTAGAAGCTAATATATAGAGGCAATGTGGCAGCAGATGAACACAAAAGGAGAAGGAAAAAGGGCTAAAAAATTACCTTCTGAACTCGTTGAGTTAATGCAAGAAGATGGCCTTTAAATCTACGAACGCGTTCCAGATTTAGAGTATTAATAGATGATGCTAGTTCATCCAACACTGGATAAATCTCAATTTCCAGTTCTTTCACCTACCAAAACACAAAACCAAAAAGTAAAAGCGATTCAGCCAAAGCTTTTTGTGATGAATGCCATCACAGTCCGCAAGTCCTGTGGAAGCAGAGTGCAGGGGAAAGATACTTGGAATATGGACCTAAATTTTTTTCCATGAAAGTCCTCCTCAAAACTCAACCCCTGTGTATGTGCACCAGGTGGCCCAGATAAAAGCCCTTTCCCACATTACATACACAGCAGCTAAAGTCACCATAACTCAGGTCACTCTCACCCCACTCAGGTCACTTTTCTCTAATCCATAGTAAACCAAGTTCATTGATCAACTACACATCATAAGGAGAAACCAAGTACACCAAATACCAAGTTTCACACACTGAAAGCTAGATTAAGTATGCCAAATACCAAGTTTGAAGTACTGGAAGCTAGTTTACCTATTCAACTGCCAAACTGTATATTCTACTCTTATTTTTGCTGTAAGGCAATGTAGTTGGCAGTCAACTCAACTCAACTTCACCTCAATCCCCAACTAGTCAATCCAAACCATTTAGGGCGGGGCACTAAAGCTTTCAGAAGAATAAACGATCTAAAAAGAATTGGATGCATGAGAATTCAGATATGTCCCCCACGTAATTGCAAATCAATGCTTTCTCACCATGAGTTCAGCATGCAAATTAATGTATATATATAGATAAGATGGCAATAAATATAATTAATAGATGTAATAAAAGGGCATATACTCGAAGATGGTGTTGGTCATTTTAATGATTAGTTGCAGAACTTACGTTTAAGACCTCATGAACTACTAGATACTGAAGCACAGTACAAAGAATATCAGCACCTAATGAAAGGTTTTCATCAAATTTCATTTTCACAACAAATTCCCCAACTTAACAAGATTTTCTATCAGCAGATTTTATAAATGGAAAAGGCCAGATTTTAAGAAGTCGCCAACACTTGAACAAGAATATATACCAGAAAAAAGGAAAGCAAGGGCAAAATAATTTTTCTACTTATCTATTGATGCAAATCATAGCATACCTTGGCATCAAGAGACATGCAAGTTATTTCCAAAGCCAATTCCAGAGCTTTAAATTCAAATGGCAAGTCTTCTGAATCAAACCACCAGAATTTATGAGCAAGGTATGTGGAATGTAATTTCAAATATAAAGAAATCAAAACTCATCAAATTTTAGAGTAACAGAAATTAGAAAACTCCACTATAAAACTATCAAAAATCTCAATCTACTTTCCTCGAAGCATTATGCAGCAACAAGAGATATTAAACTAGCAGCTACCAAGAATTATTTTCCTTTAAATTGCTCTCACTCTCCGACACTCATCTGAGATACACAAAAAGTAAAGGACAAAGAATATTCCTTCAACAAACTAATTGCAACTTTACATTTTGCAATAGCTATTTGAAGTCTAGTTATGTAGAAGTCCATATTATTTTGCATTCCATCCATTTACCAACTAACAAGGAAACAAATGGAAGACAGGGCAATTCAAATCAATATAAAAAATATAGATTAGTTGTACTTTTACCAGCTTGATCTTTGTTTGTCTGAAGACGTTTGCAGAGTTCGGACTCATACTGGATAACACATCCATCTAAGGATTTCATCAGGATAACCTCCTCTGCTGTGATTATACATCTAATCTGTTCAAGACTAACCACAATAGCCTTCTCCCTTCCTAAGATTGTAGAAGGATAAATGAAAAGTGGGTCTAAAAGCCGGAGATCCCTAGCAGGCAATGAACAATGTCTCATAATAGCAGCCTTATCAAGCTCCAAGATCTTTGAGTCGCCATTCTGATTAATTTTTATCCAAGAACGGCTTCCATGTCCATGATTTCTCTTCTTCAGGCCTGGCAAGCCAGTCCTCTGATTTCCATACTCATCTGAATGAAGCCTTCCTGTGTTATGAGAAAAGGCAGATTCTGGAAGGTCAGAAGGCAGATGTCGACCTCTTGATCCTTCCATAGGACTTTGATTTTTTGTTGTTTATGTGACAAGCCAGAATTTTGCAGAGGGTTAATGAACCAGAATTCATTAATTAATGGTTTTAACTCTGAGTCAGTCATTAAAAAAATATGATAGAATATATATTGTTATCAATGTTATCCATGTCCTGCAAGCATTTCCGAGTTGAAACCTGAGAGGGAGAGAGGGGAACAAAAAAAAAATGATTAAGAATTAAACAATATCACTTTCAATGAATAAATTAACCAAATAATAAATTCAAAAATACCACTGCATCTCATAACTAGAAATTGCTCCATAAAAAGAGAAGGAATGGGACCCCTTGACAAAGCTTAACATATTAACAATTAACTTGAATAATACATGGTAATGAGGATATAAACAAATACAACAAGACCTCATTACATCTTGAATGGGAATGAGAATTGTTTTACTAAGAAAATGGAACAATCAATCTGCCCCCCCATTTACTCAGTTATATATTTTGATATAACCACTCAAATATAAAACAAAACTTCACTACAACAAGTGAAATCATCAACTCTAGCCTAAATTTAAACACCCAATACTCAACTCCTTCATCAAAATCTAATGATTACCGTAAAAACCCATTTCTGCATTTACCACTTCAATTTCAACAAAAAACAAAAATTAAAGAAAGCAAGAAAGAAAAGAAAACCCATATTGCAGAAACAGGAACAGTTACCTTGTCTTTGTCCAAAAAAATGA
>CATIWO010255680.1:0-24075 GCA_949673435.1 Macaranga tanarius | reverse complement strand
ATATGTAATAATTAAAATTAATTAATACCAATGTAATAAGTATTGTCTTTACTTAGTATAAAATTAATAGTAATATTTAAATTAATAAGCTAGTAAATGAGCTTGTTCACGAGCTCATTAAACGAGCCTGTTCGCGAGCTTGTTCACGAGCTTATTAAACGAGCTTATTCACGAGCTTGTTCACGAGACCGTTCGCGAGCCCGTTCGCGAGCCTCTTTACGAGTCTGTTCGCGAGCCTAAACGAGCCGAGTTTTAGGATACTCATGTTCGGCTCGTTTAGCTTACGAGCTTCAAAATGATGTTCAGGCTCGGCTCATTTAGTTTAACGAACGAGCCCGAACGAGCTTTTAACGAGCCGAACACCGAGATGCTCACGAACGGCTCGGCTCAGTTACACCCCTACTTATACCTTGCACTTTCATAAGTCTCATATATTGGGCCAAGGAACTTGTTATTAACTTTCTTTTTCCATTTGTTATAGCGTAGGTGTTTGAATGCATTTTCATATTTAATACGATTTATGGATGGATGAAGATTTTTCTCATATTACTGCATTCTAATAATCTTCTCCTTTTGGTAAAATAGAGTATAATTATATTTTATTAAATATTTTTCATTACCCGTAAAAAAGAAAAAGTGAATTAAATGCATATTGTATTTATCAATTTAACAATTTAATAAAAAATAAAAATACGTTGCATTTCCCAACTCAAGAATATTGAAATAATATTTCATATCATATGTCAAATCTGTATAACTACCACCGAATAAACTTTTAATAAATAAAGCTGAGTTTTTTAAAAAAATTTCAATCAATATTTCATTAGTATTAATAAAACTAACATTTTATAGTTTAATAACACCTCGATATAAAATCATATTCTCTTTTTTGGGGATATCATTAAGCATTCACCTTTATAAATAATAGCCAAAACTTTCTATTAACACTTTAATCAATTTTTTAAGTATATTAAGAACATATTTTTCAACTCTTCTATCATCATGAAGGGATTCTATAATTTAAAATGAGATCTTCTATAGAAAATAATCACACATCAAAAGTTAGAGTATATGTCTTTATTATATTAATCTCATCCACCTTTATGGATACTTGCCAAAAATTTTATTGAAACTTTAATCAATTTTTTAAGTGCACTGGAAACATATTTTTCAACTCTTATTATCATGAAGGGATTCTATAATCTAAAATGAGATCGTCTATAAAAAACAGTCACACATCAAAAGTTAGATTATAGGTTTTTGTTATATCAATCTCATTAATTTTTTCCTCAATATTTTTTTTTATTGTAAGTTTAAAGAAATGAGATTAAATTCTAAATAAAAAAGATAAATGTTCACTAATGAACAAACTCATGATTTTTACTCATTTATATTCTAAATAAAGTTAAAAAATTATTTGATTTTTAGATAAAATCTAATTCATTATTAGTTGTTACTAGTGATATTGTTGGTAGAGTAGAAATATTTAGTTTGATTTATTTTTTGGCAATAAATTTTACAATTTTATGACATCATTATTTTAATAATACCTTTACATTAATAATAAGCAAATATAAGTATGATCTCATTGTAAATTTCTTTTTCTCTCGTAATATTATGAGAAATATACAAACTTAAAGGATGTTGGAGATCAAAGTAGAAAAAACAATAGTAACTGAAAGTAACTAAATTAAATGATGACAAAAATCATTTAACAAAAGATTTCTCAAATTAGAGGTATAAAAATTCAAAAATGAATGATATACTTTTTCTTGGAAAATAGTTTAAATTTGTATGCAAATAAAAATAAAACCAAGTATAACATAATACCATCCAGTAATAATTTTAGAAACTTGACAATTTTTACATAAAAAACATATAGGTTCACTGCAATAAATAACTCATATATAAATATCGATTTAGTTAACAAAATATAGCTACAAAAGAAATAAAAAGTAGTTAAATTTAAAAATATACTTATGTTAATATAGTATTTAGCTATATGCAGTTAAAATTCTACCAACAATTGAATAATGCTAACTTTTTCATTTGAAGTTGGTATATAATTATACCTTGTACTTTTATAAATCTCAGAATTTAGGCCAAAAGATTTTTCATTAACTTTCTTTTCCCATTCGTTGCAGCATAAATGTTTGAATCTATTTTTGTATTTAATATAATTTGGCAATAGACATATAATTTTTCTCATATCATTGCTTTTTAAGAAGAATCTTCTTTTTTTTTTTTTGTAGAAAATAACAAAAATATATGTCTTACTAAATATTATTTCTTCCTAAAAAAGAAAAGAAAAAGTGAATTGAGTATTGTTGTATTTGTCAATTTAATAATTTTTAATAAAAAAGAAAAAGATCTTGCATTTCTTGAGTTAAGAATGCTCCAAAAATATTTTATATCATATTACAAATCTATATAACTATCACTGAATACACTTTTGACAAATAAATTGAGTTTTCAGAATCTTTTTCAATCGATTTTTGATCAATATCAATAAAACTAACATTCCATAATTTAAGGATGCTTCAACGTAATAGTATATTCTTTTTTTTTTTTTTTTTTGGAGAGACCATTGAGCATTCATTTGTGTGGATACTTGCCAAAATTTTTTTTAAAAGCTTAATTAATTTCCCAAGTATATTATAAATATATTTTATAACTCTCCTATTTCTATGATAATGGATTTTATAATTTATAATGAGATCGATTATGAAAACTATCAACATAAAAAAATTAGAATATAATTATTATAAATTAATATGTTTTTTTCTATCTATAGATAAACATCTCAAAAAAATTTACTTTCACTGAAAAAATTATCACATCCATTCTCTTTATCGGCATATATATATATATATGTCAATCTCACTAATTTTTTGTTTAATACTTTTTTTTTGTAAGTATAAAGTTAGAGTTAGGGTTCAGCACGAGTCGGAGCAGTCCGGAGTATGCAAATTCTCCGACCCGAATGTCAAAAATTTTTAAAAATTATTCTCTAGACCCGACTCCGAAAATTTAAATTTCCGCTCCGAATTGCTTCTAAAAATCAGAGCAAGTCGGGATGGAAATTCATAGCAAATGCAGATTATATTACTTATTATTTAAAAATTCATGCTTAAATTATTGAAAATTCTAAAATCTATCATAAAACCATATAACACATCTAATCTTAAAATAAACTGTGCTGCAGCATTTAACAAGCTAAATAATGAAGCAAAAATATACATCTATAGGGATCACCGAGGGAGAAGTTATTCATGATCATGCCCAAAAATTGCATTGTCGATCAGCCTTCATAGCTGAAGCTTCTGTAATAATAGCAGCTACAAAATTTGCCAAACTTCACAACACCCAATCGACGGTGATAGAGTTTCTTCAAAAACAACAATTATGGAGATAGAACGGAAGCTTAGACTCATCATCTTGGGAGATTACGACAATTATAGAAGAAATACAGAGCATCAGAGATACAATGGATTACTCAAATATGGGTTTTAGGCATATAAAGCGTGAACAGAATCAGATTGCTGACTGGCTATCAAAGAACAACTTTTACTGTTAATAAGACATATAGGGAAACATGCTTTCTAAACTATGTAATTTGCTTCAGTTGCACATTGTACCATGCTTTTAAAAAATATAATATTGATTTTTATATTCTGAATTTTTAATTAAAAATGCAGTAAAAAATGTAAAAATTAGCAGCTATTTATGTAGCATATACTTACATTGTTCATAATTTTCTACTTCACAAATACTAAGATTTTCTTGATAAGATATTCTCCACCATTTCAAGGTTTTATGTAATCTCTAATATAAATAGAAAAAGAAAAACATTGCAAAACATTAGAGTTTATTCATTTTCAATTTTACGTAAATAATAAAGTAAAACAAAAGCAAGTATCACACCCGATTCAAAACTTTCAAGGTCTTTTAATGTTTCTTCAATTTGAATCGATTTACTAGAAATTCTCAACAAATCTTGGCAGCATTTAAGAACTTGGGCTGTAGTAGGAGTTAAAGAACTCCTAAACCGATCCAATATCCTACCTCCGGTGCTAAATGCTGATTCAGATGCCACCGTTGATGATTGAATAGCCAAAACATTCTTGGCAACTTTTGCCAAAGTAGAATATCTAATAGCATTGATTTTCCACCACCCCAAAATATCCAATTCATGAGTAATTATTTCTGAAAACTCTTCTAAATACTTATCTAACTCCCGTTTGGCAACCATTTGCTTTTCACTTTCCAATTGTAAAAAATAATCATCAATCTCTTCATCCATAGTGCCATCCTCATCAAGCTGATTAGAAGAACTTCCCACTTTACCTAATCCCTCTTCTTCACTTGAATTCTTGTATTCCTCCATCAAAACTTACAAGGCATTTGTTACCCTATCTACCAATTCATTTGCATCATTCTCACTATAATAGGTAGTGTATTTGACTCTCAAATAATTAATTTTATATATAGGATCTAACACCACCACAACAAAAAGCATGACATTCAACTTATTGAGTAAACCACGATACTTATTAAAAATTTCCCTCATGTTCTTTCCCATTTCAGCTAAAGAAGAATCATTACTTTTTTCAAAAGTTTGCAAAGTCTTTCAAAATTTTCATTATCTCTGGAAAATAAACATTAGAAGTACAATATAAAGAACTGAATACTTTACAAGTGACATCATAAAATTATTTAAGAAACCTAGTAAGGTTCCTTACATTACTCTAATCTTATTCACTAGGCAACTCATCTCCAAATTTAATTATAAATGTACAATCCACATCCTCTAATTTATCAAAAGCCTTTTGATAACTTATAGCAACTTTTAACATCAAATATGTAAAGTTCCATCTAGTTGGACAATCTAATTATAAAGAAGATTTACACTTAATATTTATTAGCTCACAATATTTTTTGAATAAATCTAACCTTTATGGGCTTCTCTTAACATACTTAATAACTTCTCTAATTTTATCAATAGAACCATGAGCAAATTTCATACCATCCTTAACAATCAATTACAATATATGAGCAAAACATCTTATATGAAAAGCATCCCCACCCATAATAAAAGCATTTTTCTTCAATAACCTTTTCTTTAATTATTGAATTGCAATATCGTTAGATGATGCATTATCAACAGTGATGCACATAACCTTAGTCAATCCCCATTCATCCATGCAAAGGTCAATAACATTCCCAATATTAATCCCCTTATGACTCTTAACAACATAAAAATTCAGAATCCTCTTATACATATTCCATTTTCAATCAATAAAATGAGCAGTCAAACATAAATAACACATATTCTGAATACTTGTCCAAGTGTCTGTTAGTAAAGAGACCTTTTGGCATTGAGATTCAAGTAAAACATACAAATTTTTCTTCTCTTCAACATATAAAAAAAATAATCTCTTTTTATAGTGAACCTAAATGGAATTTTAAATTGAGGAATGCCTACACGAATAAATTCCTTAAACCCTTCCCCTTCAACAAACCTAAATGGTAGCTTATCCCTTATAATCATCCTAGCCAAAGCATTTCTAGTAACTTCTTGATCAAATTTCCAACAAGTTAACTTAGAATTTTCAAACTCACATGCACTTTAAAAATTCAAAATTTGTTGGGATTTATCTGATTTATTATGAGCAGCAAGCAACTCTTTTTTATGTGGAAATTTATTGCAAATTAACCTTAAATGTTTCCATAATGCTGAAGTGCCAAAAGAACTCTTAGCTTGAGAGTCTTTACCACACCATATACATATAGCTCTCCCAGTAAATTCTCCACTGGAATTCTTTTATTTCTTAAAATGGACCCAAACCCCAGACCTATCTTTATCTATAGAAGGATCAATAGATTCTCGATTACCTTCTGATTGGGTTGCAAGTGAATCGGAGGCAGCACTATCAGTTGGGGCAGAATGAGAATCTTTTGAAGGTGAAGGCATGGGAGCTAGTAACAAGTGATATGAATTAGCTTTTCTTTTATTGGCACTAGTATCTATCAAAAATTAAAAAAAATAGTTAGATTAACAAGAAGAATTATTAATCTAAAATATAAAAAAACTTACTTCAAAATATAAACTTACCAGATTTGGAAGGAATGCTTTTGTTACCACTTGACTTGGAGGCCATAAAGTTGAATCATTTTTTTTAAGGTTAAGTTGCTGACCATAGAGTAAAATAAGAAAAAAAAATCATAAAATAATTACAGAGGTTAA
The DNA here is from genome assembly GCA_949673435.1 of Macaranga tanarius. Classification (NCBI taxonomy): domain Eukaryota; kingdom Viridiplantae; phylum Streptophyta; class Magnoliopsida; order Malpighiales; family Euphorbiaceae; genus Macaranga; species Macaranga tanarius. Next base: position 17,828 of record CATIWO010255680.1, on the reverse strand, counting down.
CAAGAAAAGAAAGAGAACCATAATGAAGAAGAGGACTATAAATAATTAAAGTTAATGTAACTAGAAAAACTGCAGTACTACAAGGGTCACATATTAGCAAATACCAATATGTATATATTAAATTAAAAATTTATATAAAATGGGATAAAATATAATGGATTAGGCAGTAGTAAAAAATATAGATATATTAGTAGATGAGTTTGATTAAATCAATTGAGCAACCGAACTATAAAGCATGCTAGCTAAAGAAGAACCTAATTAATAAGTGGATTTTGATATTAAATAATATTAATCTAGTAAATTAAGAATGAGTTAGTGTGGCTCTATCTCAATCTGAGGAACCATGATTATTTGCACTAGAAGATGATTGATTAAAAAAAAAAACATAGGTCCAGCTTTCTAAAACATCACAGTTCAATTTAGTTGGGTTTGTAGTAGATCAAATCATTATTGCCTTTGATCAAGAATTTAAAACAAAAAATCAATAATAAAAGGGCACAGCTTACCAAAATGAGAAAGCCGAAAGCAGTTAATAGCAAGAAAGGGCCGCAGAAATGAAGAGTCTTCAAAATATAAAGGCCTTGATCTTTTTGTTCTGGCAATTGACGTTCACGATGAAAAAAAAATTTCAGAGAAGATGAGGTAAGGGAAGGAGGCGGTTGATGGAATGAAGAAGGAAAATTAGGTTAGGGTTTATTTAACTTGTCTTATATACTCTAGAATTATAATATAAAACTATATAGTTTTTGATAAAACTACGTAGTTTACTATATAGTTTTAACTAAGATTATATAATTTAATTTTTTACTTATATATTTAAAATTAATATTTAACAAATTAATAATAAATATATATATTAATGTTACATTAAATTAAATATATTATATCTAATAAATAGTACTATTTTCTTTATAAATTTAAATTTTTAGTTTTATTTTAATATTTATATTTTAATAATTTTACATTTTAAATATATAAAACAAGATGATTATAATTTGAACATATAATATAATATTATTATAATAGTTCAACTATACATCATAAAAAAATTTATAATATAAGATGATTATAATAATACAACTTTATAATATATCATATAATATAAGATGATTATAATGGTACAATTTCATAATACATTAACTTATCAATAATTGATTATTAACATTATAATTTATAATACATGATACATCATATAAAAATTTAAGATAATAACTATAATTTGAATATATAATATAACATTATTATAATAGTTTAACTTTATAATACATCATAAAAAAATTTATAATATAAGATGATTATAATAGTATAACTTTATAATATATCATATAATATAAGATGATTATAATGGTATAATTTCATAATACATTAACTTATCAATAATTGATTATCAACATTATAATTTATAATACATTATACAAAATTTTAAGATAATAGCTATTTGTAAAATTTTTGAAATATACATACTCACACAAACACACACACACACACACACACACACATATATATATATAATCGGTTCTAGTTTCAGCTCTTCGGTTCGGAATAATTTGGGATGGTTCGGTTCGAGTTTCGATTCGGAGAACTCATTATCTTCATATCCACTCCATTAAAAATTTTCGGGACAGTTCGGTTCAAAGAAAGTCAAACAATCAATGGATATTTTCGGTTCTAGAGATTTTTGGTTTAATTTTTTAGAACAGTTCGGGTTCTCCACGACCTGCGCTCAGCCCTAGTTAGAGTACTAATTATTTCTTTTAGTATTTAGATGATTATAGTGTTTGAATGATTATTGTCATATATTAATATTTTTATGTATTTTATACTTACACTTACAATAGAAATAGTGATAAAAGAAAAATTAGTGGGATTAGTGTAGATATATATATTAATGAAAAAGTGAATGTGATAAATTTTCATTTTTTTGGTGAAAGTAAACACTTTTTGAAAATGTTTACTTACAAAAAACATATTAGTTTATAGACCCTATATCCTAACTTTTGATGTGTGGCTATCTTTTATATACGATTTCATTTGAAATTGTAGAATTCTTTATCATAGGAATAAAAGACTTATAAAATATTTTTTTAATGCACTTAAGAAATTGATTATAGTTTTAATGATATTTTTTGTGAGTATCCACAAAAATGGATGCTCGATAGTCTACTAAAAAACATATAGCTTTAGATCAATATGTTCTTCAATTATGGAAAGCTAATTTATTAACATTGATGAAAAATTGATTGAAAAAGATTATAAAAAATTGAGTTTGTTTGTCAAAAGTATACTTATTAGTTGTTAAGTAAATTTACCATATGATATGAAATATTTTCTTGACATTATTGAATCAGGCAATGCAATGTATTTTTTTTATTAAAATTTTTTAAATTAACAAGTAAAATATATATTTTATTCAATTTTTTTTTTATTTTACAGGGATAAAGAATAATATTTAGTGAGATAAACAGTTTTTCTTTATTCTACCAATAGTAAAAGATTTTTCTCAAAGAAAAATGATAAAAGAAAAATTCTTTGTCTATTACCAAATTATATTAAATATGAAAAATATACTCAAACATATACATTATAATGAATAGGAAAGAAAGTCAATGATAAGTAATTTGACTTAACTTATAAGACTTACAAAGATCCAAAGTATAATTATATACCAAATTTAAGAGAAGAAAGTCAAACATTAATCCATTGTTAGTGAAATTTGAATAGATTACAGTATATACATTTTTAATTTTGATAGCTTATAATTTCTTTTTTAACTATATTTTGCTAACTTTATTGCTATTTTATTTTGATACAATATACTAAATATATATCTAAATTGAGATTTACATATAAAAAAATTGATACAACGATCATGTACATTTTCAGCATAAAATTCGTCGAGTTTTAAAAATTGTTATAAGATAGTATTCTACTACACTTTTGTGGCGAATCTAATTAGTGATTTTATTTTTATTTGTCTAAAGATTTAAATTTTTGTCTAAAAAAATGTATATTCTATTTTTGGATCTTTATACCTCTAATTTGAGGAAACATTTGTTGGATAGTTTTTGCTAATACTTGATTCTGTTATTTTTTTGTCATCTAGTTTTTTCAGCATCCTATAAAAAATTCATCAAATTAGAGGTATAAAGATTTAAAAATAAATAATATAATTTTTTAAGACAAAACTTTAAATCTCCAGACAAATAAAAATAAAACTACTAATTAGATATATCGTGAAAATGTAGTAAAACTTTTCTTCAAATAGTAATTCCTGAAAATTTAATAATTTCTTTACAAAAATAATACATGATTATTCCATCAATTTTCTTATATGTAAACCTAGAATAAATCATATGTTGGGAAAATTGCATTAAAATAAGATAGCAACAAAATTAGCAATATATAGTTCAAAATAATAATATTTATCAAATTTAAACTGCACATTTCTTAACCTAACGTTCATATATAACTGTTTACCTGCTACAACGATAAACTAAAGTTTGCTCTTTTTTTTTAATAGATTTTGGTATATAATTATATTGTGAACTTTTTCTGTAAGTCTCACAAATTGAGCTAAGAAAATTTTGATTGACTTTTTTTTCATTCGTTGTAACATAGACAAATGAGTATATTTTTGTACTTAGCATGATTTTTTTATGGATGAAGAATTTTTCTTTTATCATTGTTCATTGAGAAATTCTTTTGATAGAAGAGAGAATAACTATATACTTCCCTAAATATTCTTTTCTACCTTTGAAAAAAAAGTCTAATAAACATTGTATTGTCAATTTTTGATAAAAAATACCTAGCATTGTCAAATTTGAAAATGCCAAAAAAATATTTCACATCATATGGCAATTATGCATATCCACCACTGAATAAACCTTTAACAAATAAATTTAGTTTTTTATAATTTTTTTAATCAATTTTTTATCAGTCTCAATAAATCTAACCTTCATAGTTTAAGAACACTTTAATTTAAAATTATATTATTTTTTTTTCCAAGAAACACTATTGAACATCCACATTTGTGAATACCTACCAAAAATTTTACTAACACCTTAATCAACATCTTAAATTCATTAGTGATATATTTTACATCTTTCCTTTTCATGATAAGAAATTTTGTAATCTATAATGGGGTTGCCAATGGAAGACAGTTATACATTAAAAATTAGGGTATAGGTCTTATGAATTATTATATTTTTTTTATCAATAAGTATACATCTTAAAAAGTATTTACTTTCACAAAAAATAAAAAAACTATCACATCCACTCTATTCATAAACACATATATTTGTACTAATCTTACTAATTTTTCTTTAGTACTCTTTCTATTATAAATGTAAGTATAAAGCACACTTCCATGTATATTTTCTGCAATAAACAAATTATAATATATATATATATATATATAAGAAAAAGACTATGGAAATAAAATGAATGCATCAAGTTGTATAATTAGCTTTAATATATTTTATCAAATCGGCCAGACAAGAAAGATAGTTATAATTACAATTGTTATGAACAAGTTTGACAAACTAGAAATTAATAACTCCTTAAGTGATTAGATGGACAAGTATATTACACTATCATTCTACCATATTAAGAATAGTTATTCACACTATTCAAACTAGCCCGACATTCCATATATTAGAAAATTAGAATCCTAAATAATAAACAATTAGAATTAAAGAATCTTTAACCATATGTCCACTTTAAGATGTGGTTAAGATAGGAATAATAAAAGGTAAGTGTGAGCATGCATATATTTACTAGGCATATAGGTGGCTCGTAACTGTGGCACTAAGCTAGCCAAATTTTACCTTTTAAAAGAATGGTGCGAGCATCATTTCGGGATACCTGGAGAAGTCTCATGTATTTGGAGTAGTCACCCGATCACGGGTGAAAAATAGAAAATAGATCCTAGTACTGCACAGGATCCACTTCCCTTGTCTGAGATTCTGAGTTTCGAAAGAGGTTCCTTCTTGACCATTTTTCATTACACTTAACCTAATCTACTTTATACTTCTCCCTACTTTTAGTTGAATGATGTCAAATAAATGCCAAACATTCACATGCATATCCATAGTACAGTAATAATGGTAGAAAAAGTAACAAAATAAGGAATGGGGGTTAAAGATTACATAGCCTTTTAACAGAATAAATACATCTCAAAAGAAAATAAAAGCAAGCATTTAACTAGAATTTGACAACATAAAGGTATAGATAAAATGGTCCAAAAGGAATAGAAACATTCAAAGCACTAAATAAACAAAATAAGAGCAAAAAATGCAAACTAAAAAGAAGAACCATAAGCGTATGTAATCACCAAATGATCTCAAAATGTGCAAAATAATCCAATAACAAAGGCACACATAGTGAAATGAGAAAAATAACATAAACACCTCAAATAGCTATAAAGAATCAGCCAAAGGTTTAATTTTCTGGCTATTTGGTCATTGGTGCAATCATAAAACACTTGAAAATGACAAAAGAAATAACAAAGAAATGCTTAAAGATTAAAACACATCAATTGGCCATGAATGATAAAATATATATTTAAATACCCTAAAGGTCAAAACTAAGTATCGAGCCTCTTTATGTCACTACTTGTTAATCTTAAAAAGGGATCTTAATTCAAAATGGTCATTGGCTTGTAAAGAAAGCATAAAGCATAAAAATGAAGAAAATGAGGACAAAGAAGAAGGAGGATTTAGAATGCTAAATAAAAAGACACTTAAAGAAAGTTAAAATTAAAAAGGCCTTTGGGCAAAAAGGGCATCATGAGGACCTCTTGTCTATTAGAGACATATTGAGGTATTGGAATCATTGATCCCTAATCCAAAATAAGTAAAAAGTGTATAAAAAGGAAAAGAGGGTCCCCTGAGATCATGAAATCACCTAAAGGCCCCAAAAAGAGAACAAAACAAATAGAAAACAAAATAGGCAAAAAATGACTAAAATAAATGATAAAATGATAAAAACCTTGACTTTGATGAAAAATAATATAAAAGTGCCATAAAAATGCCAAATAAAACTAAAAGAAATGCTTACTTATATGGATATGGATCCATATGACTAAACCTACCAGAATGCCACATACATAAGTAAAACATAATAAAAGGCATAAAGACGCAAAATAAAGTTTCAAATATAAAATCTTGCCCCTTTATAGATAAAAATCCATAAGAATACGAATCATAATGCAAAATGAATATAACAAACACTCCCAAAATTAATATATCTTCACACCATTTCCACCATCTTAAATCAAACTAATACAATGTAAATTTTAAAGCATATAAATAAAAAGGTAGAAGAAAATAATGCAATTATAAAATTTAAACATGCAACATGATGATTAGATTTGGTCTTCAAATTGTTTAGGCTAGGCTTGATTAAAAAGAGGAAGTAAAATGCTTTTAAAAAAAGAGAATTGAAGCCATCCCTGCTAAGAAAGGTGTAGATGAAGTAATGTAAATTGAAATTCTTACCTTTTAAAAGTGTGCTTTAACTAAGATGAGGCTTGATTTGGTTAAAAGGGTCTAAACTTAAAAGAGTAAAGTTTGTGGCTTAGGTTTAGTAGGGTTTCCTTAAGACGTGCTCCAAAATTAAGGTTTGGATATCCTAAATTAGGATTTTTTATGCTTAAAGATGTTTTTTAGGTTTGTCCAGAGTGTCTGTGTATATCTAAAAATTACCAAAGGCCTCCTATTTATAAAATTCAAAATAGAACCAAGGGTTTGAGCCTTTAACACACCCTTAGTTATGGGCGTGTGCCTATGGTAACCAAAGGCGTATACTTATGGATTCCATGGATGACCAAGCGCCCTTGGCCATGGGTGCATGCCCATAGATTAGCTCTCCATGGGGCAAAATTTTGGGCTTTATAAGCTTAAATTTTGGGCCTTTTTAGGCTTCTAGGGCCTTTTGAAGAGTCTTTGTACTATGTTAAGGTGCTAAACTTGAAGGTTTATGCATTTTAAAGGGTTGAAGTGGCAATTTAGAATTTTTAGATAATTAAAGCATGATTCTCGAAATCTTTATCATTTTTTAATTCATCATTAAACCTTTTAGAAACAATGCCAAAGTCAGAGATTTAACTAAATTAATCAAATAACTATGATCTTAGAACAAGGAATACAATCAAAAGAATCACACAATACTAACAGCTGAAAATACAACATGAACAAACACAATATAACAAATATATATAAGAAAAAAGACTATGTAATGAAATTAATGCATCAAATAATAAACTTTCATGTATTTTCATTAAATTAGCCAAGCAAGAAATATTTATAATCATAACAGTCATGAACTAGTTCGACCCACTAAAAATTGATGAATTCTTACAACAGTTACATGTTCAAGTATATCATAACATTATTCTACTGTATAAACATAATTATTCACACAATTCAAGCAAGTCTAATCCATCTCATGGATTAGAGAATTAAAATCCTAGATAATGAATGATTAAGATTAGAGATGTGACACCCCTCCCCACCGACACCTCATCAGACAGTGCCATTGTTGTCACTGTTCAGCCCGAGGCACCGACGTGGAGAGGCATCACTTCTAAGATAAAATCTAACAAACATTCACTGTCCAGCACTCTTACATCATTCAACTATCAGAAATATATATATAAATAAAATCATTAATAACATTCATCTAAGAATAAATAAGAATGATGGCAAGCTCAAAACGCGCAACTGATATAATTTACATATAAATAGTGTACTACAAGAGGGCTATACAGGGTATGGGTTATCCAAAAATATATACAAATATACACAAAAAATAATGGATACAACCTAACTACCCTAAACACATAGGTCTAACTAGACCTAGAGAGTACTGCTATAATTACAACAAAAGTGCAGTTACTCCCCATCATAAGCCCTGTCACAAAATAAAAAGGGGAAGTGGTCTAGATGTGACTAAGTCCAGGTCAGGGAGACCCAAACCCCTGTAGTGGTAGCATGCGTCACCGTTACTATCGTCAAGCAACAGTCTACACCATCAAGCAACCGTCTATAAAGTCTTGCCTCTTTATATAGGTGTGATAATCTACCACGATCGGCTTGTCAATATCATATCTTATAAAAAAGTGAACCTCTATCTCTGGCCTATCCACCACATATGTCATCGTAGTTCAAAGGATTGCCATACTATATACACTATAAACACGGACTAACCAATGCTGAAAAAGAAAATGAAAATAAAGTGGTGAGTATTTTATTAAGAAAATACCTAGTGAATGGACAAACTACAACACTACCTCAAGAAACAACATGAATAATCAATAACCGAAACAATTTAAAAATAATCAAAATTAATTCCACTTTACTCATAAAATAATCCATAAAGAATATCAAGTTTATAATCAAATTATAAGAATCATTTAAAATAACTCTTAAAAGATTCAAATCCAGCTTTCCGAAAGTTAAACTTCCATTTTCCTTTCACACATTTCAATCAAACTTTCCTTTCAAAATTTCATTCTCATATTATATACAGCACAATACAATATAGTACAATTTGCCAAAAATATTCAGGAACAGGTCAGGTTACTATCAATGTAATGGGTACCAGTCAGCACATCGAAGGTTCAATCTAAGTATATATACCGATCTATAAACTACTTGGATTAGGTCCAAAGGCATTCATGAATCTCGAGCGTTGTCCAAAAGACAGTTATCATAATCATATATCTCATTTTCGTCAATTCCTCATTGTATCCCAGATATAAAAATAATAATCACACGTGAGTTGCTATGCCCCGAACATAGTCTTACGTCTCACAGAATCCAGCCATACCCTAGGCACGGTCTTACTACAACCTTTCCTTTCAATGTATATGTGCTCACAAAATCATCAAATTTTCATAATTGTTTATATTTCTGATCAAATCAAAACACTATATTACTCCGTATATCACATATATTACAAATCTAGGTTAAAAATTAATTTGAATCAACTCAAAATAATATTTTGAACCACTTAGGCATCGACTCAGTGTAGAGGTGCCTTCTTTTCATCCTTATGACACTAAGGCTTCACCTTAATGGCGTGTTGAGGAGTCACCCTAGTACCCATTGAGGCACCGCCTGAGGGCCTGAGGGCCTGAAAGGGGATGAGGCATCGCCTTTGCACAATGAGGCACTGCCTTTGAATTTTTAAAATTTCAATAATAGACACCAAAATCAATTCCAAAACATCCAAAATTTATAAAAAAAAACAAGTACAGAAATGAAAGGATTGAAGAAAAGAAGTCCACTCACCAAAAATGTAGGTTTCTTCTCTTCCTCTCCTTCCTTCCTTCGACTGCAGTGTCTCCCCTCTTTTTTTTCTTCTTCTTCTTCTTTATTTGGGAAAATAGAGATTTATGCCATTTTACAGTTTAGTCCCTCGACTTAATATTTTTAAATTAAGTCATTCTTCCAAATTTATTTTCTTTATAATTTAGTCATTACCCAAAATAACTTTAATTATTCGGGTATATACATGACAATTCTCTTCCACTTAAGAAATTTTATCCTCAAAATTTAGAGAAAGCTCATGTCAAATCTAATTCGTACTTAAAGAGAATAGGTATGAATATTGTTGTCTCATATCCTCCTCTCGTTCCTACGTAGCTTCTTCAAGATAATGATTCTTCCACAATACTTTAACCAAATAAACAACTTTATTACATAATACCTTTTCATCACTTGCCAAAATTGATATTGGCTATTCTTCATAGCTTAAATTCTCCTGCAATTCCACCGGTTGTTCCTGTAGTATATGAGAAGGATTACTTCTATATCTTCTCAACATCGATATATGGAAAATGTCGTGAATTTAAGATAGACTAGGGGGTAAAGCTAATGGATAAGCCACTGGCCTAACACGTTCGATTATTTCATTCCAATAAATCTTGGGTTTAGTTTACCATGCTTACCAAATCTCAACACGCCTTTCTATGGTGATATCCTTAAAAATACTTTTTCACCAATGTCATATTCAATATCAGCTCGCTTAAGGTTGGCATAGATTTTTTATGTATCTTGTGCTATTTTTAAATTTGCTCGAACTATGTGAATATTCTCTGTAGTCATTTTCACAAGTTCTAGACCCAACAATTTTCTTTCTCCAACTTTCTCCTAGCAGATTGGGGTTCTACACTTTTTTCTATACAGTGCTTCGAAAGGTGCCATATCGATACTACTTTGGTGGCTATTGTTATAAGTAAATTCTATTAATAGTGCTTGCTTATCCCAATTACCTCCAAAATCTAACGCACTGGATCTAAGCATATCTTCCAATATCTGTATAGTGCATTCGAATTGGCTATCAGTTTAAGGATGGAAAGCTATACTAAACCTTAGTTTAGTTCCCAACGCTTCTTACAAACTTGGCCAGAATCGTGATGTGAATCTTGGATCGTGATATGATATGATCGATACTAGTGCCCCATGTAACCTTATGATTTCTTTCACATATAGCTCTGCTAACTTGTTAAGTTGTAGCTGACCTTGACAAGTAAGAAATATGCTGATTTTGTCAAATGATAGACAATCACCCATATAGCATCATTTTCTTGCTAGGTTCTTAGCAATCCTATCATAAAATCCATTGTAATATGTTCCCACTTCTATTCAGGAATTGGTAAGGATTGTAATAATCCTGCAGGATGTTTATGCTCTACCTTCACTTACTTATAGGTCAAACACTATGACACAAATTCAGCTATATCACCCTTCATTCCTTTCCGCCAATAACTTTCTTTCAGCATTCTATACATCTTTGTACTTCCTGGATGCATAGCATATGCCAAATAATATGCCTCTTCCATTATTTCTCATCTTAATTCACTTATGTTTGGCATATATAATCTACTCCCGAACTTCAAAATTACTTCTTTGCTACAACTTAACTCTTTCACCTTTCCATTTTTCACATCACTACATAATTTCTTCATCTCTTCATCTACCCGCTCTGCTGCTAAAATTCTTTCTATTAGGATCGGCCTTAGTCTTAAGGTAGCTAATAATTCTTGTGGAGTGTCTACTTTAAGCTTGGTATCTAACTTCCTCAATTCAATTAACAATGGCATCCTAATAGCACAGATGTAATACAAACTTACACTTGATTTTTGACTTAAAGCATCTGTAACCATGTTTGCCTTTCTTAGGTGATATTCTATCGTACAATTATAGTCCTTTAATAATTCCACTAGCATTTTTACCTCAAATTTAACTCCTTTTGAGTTAAAATATACTTCAAACTCTTATAGTCTATAAATATTTGACACATTACTCTATATAAGTAATGTCTCCATATTTTCAATACAAATACCACAACCGCTAACTCTAAGTCATATGTGGGATAGTTCTGCTTATGCAGTCTCAATTACCTTAACGCACACACCACTACTCTTTCATTTTACATTAACACACAATCAAGTTCTTGCTTTGAAGCATCACTATATACCACATAATGACCTTCAACTAGCAACGTCAACACTGGAGCAGTGACTAGCTTTTCTTTTAAGATTTCAAAGCTTTATTGACAATTGGAAGTCCATTTGAATTTCACATTCTTTCTCAACAATTTTGTCAATGGTTATGCAATAATTGAGAAAATCTATATGAATCTCTAATAATATCCTACTAGTCCTAAGAACCTTTTTATCTTCGTTATATTCCTTGGTGGCTTCTAATTGACAATTGCTACAATCTTACTAGGATCCATATACACTCCTTCAGCAGATATCACATGACCAAAAAATGCAACCTTGTCTAACTAAAACTCATATCTGCTAAAGTTTGCATGCAACTGCTTAGTTTTGAAACTTTTTAGCACTGTCCTCAAATGCTTCTTATGTTCTTTTCTTAATTTCGAGTACACTAAAATATCATCAATGAATACAATTACAAACCTATCCAAATATGGCTTAAACACTCAATTTATTAGGTCTATAAATACTGCTGGTGCATTAGTCAGCCTAAATAGCATCACCAAAAATTCATAGTGCTCATATCTTATCCTAAAAGCAGTTTTAGATATGTCTGATTCCTTAATCCTCAATTAGTGATAATCTATCTTTGAAAATACCTTTGCTCCTTACAGTTGATCAAATAAATCTTCTATCCTAGGCAATGGATACTTATTCTGGATTGTGACCTTATTCAACTGTTTATAATCTATACACAGTTAAAAAGATCCATTTTTTTCCTAACAAACAATACAAGTGTGCCCCATAGAGAGAAACTTAATCAGATAAATCTTTTATCCAATAGTTCTTGCAACTGCACTTTTAACTCTTTTAACTTTGTCGGAGCTATCCTATATGGTGCTTGCGATATAGGAGCAGTTTTGGGTATAAGTTCAATCTCAAATTCTATTTCTCTCTCAGGTAGTAAACCTGGTAAAGTTTTCAAAAATACATCCTCATACTCATTCACCATTGGTAGTTCTTTCAACTTCGAACCTTCCTTTCTATCCTCCACAATAGTAGCTAAGTATGCTTCGTATCCTTTGCTAAGATATTTCACAACTTTCATTATCGGTATAATCTTAATGGGAGTCTTCCTATTTTCTCCAATAAATGTTATCTTTTCTCCATCCTCCTTTTCAAATTCTACTTGCCTAGTATAACAATTCACATTTACTCGATAATGACTTGACACGTCCATTCTGAGTATAGCATCAAACTCACCAATGGATAAAGGTATAAAATTCCACCTCATTTTACCCTCATTAATTTTTACCAAAATGTCCTTATATACATTCTTACAAACTGATGAGTGTGAAATATGCATGTGTTTAGTATTTTATTTTATTGCATATTTAGTTAGTTTTTAGTTAATTTAGTTAGTTTTATCATTTTACTTTAATTTAAGTGTTTTTGTGTTAAATAGGTAATTTTTGTTTACTTTGTGGTTGTAGGGTGCATTTGAAAAGAGATGAAGATAGGGCTTGAAGACAAGGATAAGATTGAAGCTTAAAATTGAAAATTATTTTCGCAGCAGTGCACATGGCCATACGCACGCCCATGTGTCAGCGTGCATGCCCATGCGCTAGCCCATGCCTAAATTGAAGAGAAATCAGTCACCAGTGCACATGGCCATGCGCACACCCATGTGTCAGCACACGCCCAAGCACACGGCCATGCATGAATTGGAGATTTCAGAGTTGTTTTGATGTATGGGCATGTCCAAATGATACATACCCGTGCATAATGATGTGGCAGCCATTTGAAAGTAGATTTTCAGCTAGAGTTTGGTTAGATAAGAGCTCATCTTTTAGGCTTATGATTAGATAGAGTTGGATAGAGTTAGATGACCTTTTCTCACTAGGAGACTTGGTCCTTTAAATAGAACTTTATATTTTTCATTAAGGGAGTTTTTCTCCTTAGTTTAGTTCTGGTTTTAGTTTTCTTATTCTTTTATTCTTCAGAATACATTTTGTTTTATTTTGTTTAGTAGAGGAGATACTTGGCTTAAAGTTAGAAGAGCAAGGCTTCCTTACATCGTTTGGAAGGGGGTTTTTCTTATATCTCACTTTTATTTAATTATGTTCAGAATGATTTCCATTTCTTCTTTGTTTTCTTTTAGTTTTAACATGAGTAGCTAAATCCTTTTTAGGGTTCTTATTCTGAATTGACCATGTGTTTATTATGATTCATACTAGATTGTTAGATCTATTTCATTGGTTGTTGTTGAGTTTAATGTCATTTTAGGATTGATCACCCTTGAATAGAATTGACACTATGGGCTTAATCGAGAGATAGGTTCTGTAAAAAATGGCAATGACCTATTGATTGCTTAGTTAGTTGAGAGATAATTAAGTGAATCAATATTAATTAATAGTTATGTTTAAAATTGGAATTAAAAGGCATTAGGTTGGTGAGAGCCGGTGAAGTTAGTGTTGATTAATCTCTAATTAATTATAGGTTTGTCTGAGAGGAAAATCTATAGTTTTTAAGATCCCTTCAAAATGAATTAGAACTAGTATATACTTAATTATGTAATCAATTCCTTGAAATGGTCTAATTGAGAATAAGAACCCTAGCTTTTAATATTTTTTAAATTTAAATTTTACTTTTGTTGTTTAGTTTTAGTTTTTAAAAGAAATCTGAATTTTACTTCGTTGTCTAAACAAATAAATATAGTAAGTATTGTAGTATTCAATCTTCAATCTCTATGGGACGATATCTTTATTTACTACTTGATACGATTCTGTATGCTTATGGATTAGTACATATCAAGTTTTTGGCGCCGTTGCCGGGGACTGGCAAAGGATTGATATTGTAAAAAAATTGTGTTGCTTGATTTAGACGTTATTTTTAATTTTGGTTTGAATTATGGTATTGCAGGAATTTGTGTTGTTTGATGCACATATGAAGTGCAAGCAAATAAGGACTTGAGTTGATACCACTTGATTTGGAGCTAGAAAAGATAGTTCGTGAGAAAAAGAAACAAACAATTATCACTAAGCAAAATGGACTTAGGAGATGACAGGAATGACCCGTTGAGACAACCAGTTCTTTAAAATCCTCATAATGGTCAGAGAATCATGCGAGATTTTGTGAGTCCTAATGTGCAAGGTGATCAGACACCAATAGTAAGGCCAACAGTAGCAGCAAACAACTTTGAGATCAAGCCAGCTATGATTCAAATGATCCAAAACTCACAGTTCAATAGGCTACCACACGAGGATCTATTTGGTTATATGTCTAGATTCTTAGAGTATTGTTTGTAGTATAGCTTGATGCAATCCGGTTGATCCTTTTTCCATTTTCGCTAATGGATAGAGTAAAGAGATGGTTTATAAGTTTATCCCCTAACTCCATCAACACTTGGAAAGAACTTTACACTGCCTTTTTCAACAAATACTTACCACCTGCAAAAGTATTTAGAATCAGAAATGATATTAACTCATTCTTTCAAAGAGATGACAAAATATTCTACGAGTGCTGGGAAAGATTCAAAGACCTTCAGAAGCAGTGTCCACCTCAGTCGATTCCTACATGGGATTTGGTGTAATCATTCTACAAAGGAGTCATTCATGCAGTTAGAGTTAACATTGATGCAGCAGCTGGAGGTACCATAATGTCAAAAACACCAGAAGATGCCTTAGATCTCTTTGAAGAAATGTCAAATACACAAAGTTTATGGTCTAGTGATAGGACCATTACAAAGAAGGCTGGAGCAATAGAAGTGGACAGCTTAACCATGTTGAATGCTAAGCTTGATGCTTTGACAAAAAGAATGGATAAGGTGATTTGAGGTACACTTTTCTTAGAGAAAATAAAACTCTACCTGTGATTGTATCCTCTAAACTCACCCAAGACTAAGAGAATTTACTTGTAAGGATGCTCAAGAGGAGAATAAGAGCAATTGGTTGGCAAATCTTAGACATAAGAGAGATAAGTCCATCTTATTGTATGCATAAAATTTTAATGGAAGATGGATTTAAGCCAACCATTGAGAGGCAAAGGAGGCTAAATTCAAACATGCAAGAAGTGGTAAAGAAAGAGGTGGTCAAGCTACTAGATGCTGGAATTATTTACCCCATCTCGGATAGTTCATGGGTAAGTCCTATCCAGTGTGTACCAAAGAAAGGTGGAATGACTGTGGTGGAAAATGAAAAAGGAAAATAGAACTCTACAAGAGTAGTGACTGGGTGGAGAGTGTGCATTGACTACAGGAAGTTGAATTCAGCTACTAGAAAGGATCACTTTCCACTACCATTCATTGATCAGATGTTGGAGAGGATACCAGGACATGCCTTCTACTATTTTTTAGATAGTTATTCGGGCTACAATCAGATTGCAATTGCTCCAGAAGATCAAGAAAAAACAACCTTCACATGTCCCTATGGAACATTTGCTTATAGAAGGATGCCATTTGGATTGTGCAATGCTCCAGCAACCTTCCAAAGATGTATGATGACCATATTCTCTGACCTGGTGGAAGAAATTATGGATATGTTCATGGATGACTTCTCAGTCTATGGAAGCTCATTTGAAGGATGTTTGAAGAATTTAGAGCAAGTTCTTACAAGGTGTGAAGAAACAAACTTGGTGCTAAATTGGGAGAAATGTCATTTAATGGTGGACGAAGGAATCATCCTTAGGCATAAAATTTCAGCACAAGGTATTGAAGTAGACAAAGCAAAGGTGGAAACTATTGAAAAGCTTCAATACCCAATAAATTTTAAAGGAATTTGAAGTTTCCTAGGCCATGCAGGATTCTATTGGCAGTTTATTTAGGATTTTTCTAAAATCTCTAAACCTCTTTGTAAATTACTTGAGAAAGATGCTTTGTTTGACTTTACTAATGATTGTAAATTGGCTTTTGATAGATTGAAAGAAGCATTGATATCAGTCCCTATAGTTGTATCACCTGACTGGAACCTCCTATTCGAATTGATGTGTAATGCAAGTGACCATGCAATAGGAGCTGTACTTGGCCAAAAGAAGGAGAATAAACTTCACGTCATCTATTATACAAGTCAAACCTTGAATGATGCACAACTTAACTATGCCATAACCGAAAAAGAGATGCTTGCAGTAATTTTTGCTTTTGATGAATTTCGTTCTTACTTATTTAGTTCTAAAGTTGTTGTGTCTACAAATCATGCAACATTGAAGTACCTTTTGACCAAAAAGGATTCAAAGCCAAGGCTCATACGATGGGTGTCACTTTTATAAGAATTCAACATTGAAATCAAAGACAAGAAGGGATTAGAGAATATAGTAGATGATCATCTCTCAAGATTGGAGCTAGAGCAAAGAGACAATGATGAGAAAGAGACCATCCAGGAATTATTCCCAGATGAGATGTTGTTAGCAATCCAAAGTTTAAATGCACCATGGTTTGCTGATATTGCTAACTTTATATTAAACGGGAAATTTCTAAAAGAATTTAATAGTCAACAGAGGAAGAAGCTCATTCATGACTCCAAGTATTATCTGTGGTATGATCCATACCTCTAGAAGATATGCAATGATGGTTTGATAAGAAAATATGTAGGAAATGAAAAAACCAGTTCAATTTTGCAGCATTGTCACGGAATGGTCAGTGGTGGTCATTTTGGCCCGCAGAGAACGGCTGCAAAAGTTCTTGAAGCAGGCTTCTATTGGCCTACTCTCTTTCATGATGCTAAAAAGTGTGTACTTAGTTGTGATGCTTGTTAAAGGAGTGGCAATATTTCAAAGAATGATGAATGCTCCAATCAGGAATTCTTGAAGTAGAAATATTTGACGTATGGGGTATAGATTTTATGGGGCCATTTCCTATTTCAGACAGAAATAAGTACATACTTATTTGTGTAGACTATGTGTTCAAGTGGGTGGAAGCTCAAGCTTGTGCAATAAATAATGCAAGGGTAGTTTGCAAATTCCTGAGCAAACTCTTTGCTAGGTTTGGAATGCCTCGAGCTATCATAAGTGATGGTGGAACACATTTCTGTAACAGGAGCATAGAGACATTGCTAGCTTATTATGGAGTTAAATACAAGAACGCTACTCTATACCATCCCTAAATAAATGGACAAGTAGAAGTAAGCAATAGAGAATTAAAGAGAATTCTTGAAAGAAAAGTAAGCAAGTTAAGGAAAGAATGGGCAAGGAAGTTGGATGATGCTTTATGGGCATATCGAACTGCTTATAAGACACCTATTGGAATGTCACCATATAGGTTGGTATATGGAAAAGCATGTCATCTTGAAATTGGGCATAAGGCTTACTAGGCAATTAAAGCTTTGAATTATGATTGCAAGAAAGTGACAGAAAAGAGACTCTTACAGTTGAGTAAATTGGAGGATAA